>SJYQ01000325.1:256502-289445 GCA_006410935.1 Redunca redunca | reverse complement strand
GTCCTGTTCTCAGTCGCTTACCTGCTGACCCTGCTGGGGAACGTCCTCATTGTTCTTCTGATCAGACTGGACAGCCGACTCCACACTCCCATGTATTTCTTTCTCACCAACCTCTCCCTTGTTGATGTCTCCTATGCCACAAGCATCGTTCCTCAGATGCTGGTGCATTTTCTTGCGGGACATAAAGGCATCCCCTACGTGAGCTGTGCAGCCCAGCTCTTCTTCTCCCTGGGCCTGGGTGGGACTGAGTTTGTTCTCCTGGCCGTGATGGCCTATGACCGCTATGTGGCTGTGTGCGACCCCCTGAGGTACCCGGTCATCATGCACGGAGGGCTCTGTGTTAGGCTGGCCATCACATCCTGGGTCAGCGGCTCTGTCAACTCTCTCGTGCAGACCACCATCACCTTTCAGTTGCCCATGTGCACGAACAAGTATATTGATCACATATCCTGTGAAATCCTAGCTGTGGTCAGGCTGGCCTGTGTGGACACCTCCTCCAACGAGGTGGCCATCATGGTTTCCAGTATTGTGTTGCTGATGACACCTTTCTGCCTGGTCCTCCTGTCCTACATCAGGATCATCTCCACCATCTTAAAGATCCAGTCCACAGAGGGGAGGAAGAAAGCCTTCCACACCTGCGCCTCTCACCTCACAGTGGTGGTCCTGTGCTACGGCATGACCATTTTCACTTACATCCAGCCCAATTCCAGCCCTTCTGTGCTTCAGGAGAAGCTGATCTCTGTCTTCTATGCCATTTTGATGCCTGTACTGAACCCCATGATTTACAGTCTAAGGAATAAGGAGGTGAAGGGGGCCTGGCAGAAGCTTCTAGGACAATTATCTGTATTAACGTCAAAATTGGCAACTTGAATTATGAGCATTACTTAGAGAAAAGAGCTTTGCCTGTCACTTAGTTCTGATATGAAGCATTAACTGCATTGCCCTGGCAACCAGGAAGGTGATGAAGAACATGTACTGGTGATGCTGGGTAGGAGGCTGAGTGGTTCGGTTGAGGTGTGGGATGTAAGGGTGTTTTTATGTCACAGCAGGATGTTCAGAAAAATTAAGCACTGCTGTGACAGAACTTCCCACACCTAATCTCCATTCACTTAACCCAAAATTAATGGAAAAATAATTTGTTATTGTGAAATATATTTTTGTAATCATGGATCTATTAATAGATCTTACTTTGGACCACTTGTTCTTATTCATCTAAAATTTGTAGAAGGTTTTTATGTTTCCATTGGGAACAAAAGCATTTTCACATTTTAGACTTATTGAAAATAACACATGGAGTATGCATCCACATCTAGAAATTTTGTAAATCGCTATTCTGAGGTGAATGTTGTTATCAAGGCTGATTAAAATGTTTTATGCAGAGCCTCTGACGTGGACATAAAGCCTTGTCTGAGTGCTGGAGGTAACTGAGTGGAAGAATCAACTAAAGGTCTTTTACACAGAAAGGATGTAACTAAAGGTGTTTGTACACATGGCTATTACTGACCAAGGAGATGCTAAGTTTTAACCTCTCCTTGATATTATACAAACAATTTAAGAGGAATTTTAATGCATACCTAAGGGGTGAAAGTGAAGTCAAGTGAAGTTTCTCAGTCATGTCCGACTCTCTGTGACCCCATGGACTATAGCCAACCAGGTTCCTCTGTCCATGGGATTTTCCAGGCAAGAGTACTGGAGTGGGTTTCCATTTCCTTCTCCAGACTATCTTCCTGAACCAGGGATTGAATCCGGGTCTCCCACATTGTAGGCAGACGCTTTACCTACAGTCTGAGCCACCAGGGAAGCCTAAAGGGTACCATTCATATATTAAAACTGACCAATCTCTGAACAAATAATTTAATTCTTTCTCTAGGTTTAGATATAAAATCAGCATGTAATATTTGAAATATTGTGTAAGATACCAAAGATGTAGTTTATCTATGAAAAGACAGATTCCTCACACACAACTAGTATAAAATAAGACACATTCAGTTTGGGAATCAAGATAGTTGAGTCAACTATGCCCACGTCAGCCTCCAGTCTCCATATAAACCCTTTCTCCATTGCTCCTCCTCACACACTGCAGGGCCCTAGTTATAAATCTGCTGGGTTTAGAATAGTCTGGAGCAGACCTCACCTCTGACAGAAAGCCTAAATAAAGTAAAGGAGGGGAAGAAGTAATTGTATAAGAGATAAAGAAGGGGAAGGGGACAAAGAATATGGTAGCAGCTCATCTTCATATTTCCTTGAAGACATCTCAAAGTCCTTTCTTCCCTTGTCTCTTCTTTAAGTCAGGTGATAAGCAGTTCTTCCACTTGTGGACAACGCTCAGTGCTTGAGCAGAGTTGAAGGCCCATTTAATATTGAGTTTTACATAAAGTAATTTAGACCTATAATTGTATTTTAGGCAAGCACCCCCAAACATGTCAATATCAGTGGGCTAAAGCCCTCTTGCTGTTCATTAGGGAATGTTAATGGAGTGTAGACTGTGTGTATGACCGTGAACTGTGTTTGAGACACAGCAATCAACATGATTCATTTCTGGCAGTAACATGGGCCTAGAGCAAGGATGACAGATGATGAAACAAAATACGGTGTAGTAAGTGTCACAGAGAAAGCAAGTCTCCAGGGGTGATTTCAGGAGTCTTCTGTATGAAAGGACCAGAACAGGTCTAATTGGAGACCAGATAAGTCAGGAAAAGTTACTCAGAGGACAGCAATCCATACAAAGATGCAGACAACCTGTGAGAGTCTCAGAACTGGGAGAGCATGGAAGTTCAGAAATGTCCCAAAGCCTCGCTTGCAGGGCAGAGAAGATTGAAGCTGTGGAGGGTGCAGCAGGCAGGTCATGAGGGGTCAGAGTATGGAGGGCACCGATGCCACACTGTCTTTCAACTTTATTGAGAGCAATGGCAGCTAGTAGAGGTTTTTAAGCAGGGGCATGGCTTGATAAAATTTACATTTTTGAATCATCATTTTTGCAAAAGACTCAAAGGAGAAAAGATGAGAGACCAGGAGAGCATCTAGGGGCCTGCTCTAGTGACCCTATTGAGACATAAAATGAATCTGTACTCAGACTGTGGCAAGGGACAAAGAGAAAAGTAAAATCACATGATAAAAGAGATAAAAGAGGACTATTTCCCGTTTTCTTCGATTAGAGTTTTCTGTGGATCCACCACCTCCTCTAACATGTCATAATCCTTTGTATGAATGTTCTATAAATTGTGGAGTGAAGTACAAAATTTATCACCATGAAAACACACTATATAAAATGGTAGGGGGTGTGATGAAAGGAGAAAATTAGTGAAAAATACAAGTATACACATGTCAACTGTACACATGACAGTTCAAGAAGGAGAATTTCTGAAGATGCTGCTCCTCATTTCTTTGTCTGGTTGATACACTTGTGAGTCTTCTCCACTCCTCATCCCATGCCCCCCTTGCTTTCACCAGCCTCCATTTCTTTGCTTGCCACCCCTTTTCCCAGCTTCAAGGTAAGCAGCCCAGAAAACCTCTCTCTGAGTCTGACCCTCTGCCTCCATTTTTACACCTTTTCTTTTCTTTTTTTNAAAAAGAAAATTAAAGCCTGCTTTTATTGATGCACCGACAGACTGACCGAGACTGGGACGGGGTGGTTCATTAATACAATCCTCCTCAACCAAGCAAATTGAAACGACAAAAGTATCTGAAACAGCTTTACAGTGACATGATGCCTTAATAAGTTAAGGAGACTGACTGCTCGCTAAGCGCCTTCTCATTTCATGTTCTTGACAAACTCCTCTCCTTTCTTGATGGAGGCTTTCAGCTCAGGGATGGCCTCACCAATCATCTTCTCTTCAAAAGGGGAGACCTTGCCGATGCCTAGATTCTTCTCGATGCCCTTTTTCCCCAGCAGCAACGGTGTGGAGAAATACAGACAGTCCGTTTCTTGGGACTTAACGAAGGAACATTCGACGACTCCTTCCTTTCCATTCATCGCGTCCACGAGGGAGAAGACAAAGCGGGCTCCCCGCGTATGCCATCGACAGGGTGGCAGAGCCTGCTCCGGCCTTCGCCTTGACCACCTCGGTGCCGGCTTCCTGGATCCGACCAGTGAGGGTGGCCAGCTGGTCCTGGGGCAATTCCACNGAAAATTAAAGCCTGCTTTTATTGATGCACCGACAGACTGACCGAGACTGGGACGGGGTGGTTCATTAATACAATCCTCCTCAACCAAGCAAATTGAAACGACAAAAGTATCTGAAACAGCTTTACAGTGACATGATGCCTTAATAAGTTAAGGAGACTGACTGCTCGCTAAGCGCCTTCTCATTTCATGTTCTTGACAAACTCCTCTCCTTTCTNCACAGACATCTGAGCCATGGAGCGAAGGCTCCGGGTGCAGCAGCTGACTCTCCACTACAGAACGTGCCCCTCCTTCAGCTGAGCCCCAGCCCCCAGGTACGTACCCCCAGCAGCAACGGTGTGGAGAAATACGGACAGTCCGTTTCTTGGGACTTAACGAAGGAACATTCGACGACTCCTTCCTTTCCATTCATCGCGTCCACGAGGGAGAAGACAAAGCGGGCTCCCGCGTATGCCATCGACAGGGTGGCAGAGCCTGCTCCGGCCTTCGCCTTGACCACCTCGGTGCCGGCTTCCTGGATCCGACCAGTGAGGGTGGCCAGCTGGTCCTGGGGCAATTCCACCTTGGGGGTGCACTGAGAGATCAAGGGGATGATGGTTTTCCCAGCATGGCCACCGATGATGGGGACGTTGACTCGGGCTGGGTCTAAATCCTTCAGCTCTGCAACGAAAGCGTTGGCTCGGACAATGTCCAGGGTTGTCACCCCGAAGATTTTATTGGGGTTGTACACTCCGTGTTTCTTGAAAACTTCTGCTGTGATTGGGATGGTGGAGTTAACCGGATTTGAGATGATGCAGATCATGGCTTCCGGGCAGTGCTGGGCACAGGCAGCGGTCAGGGTGGCCACGATCGTGGCTTTCGTATTGAACAAGTCATCTCGGGTCATACCTGGTTTTCTTGGGACTCCTGCCGGAATGACCACCACATCGCAGCCCTTCAGGCAGTCTGGCAGCTGCTCAGGTCCAAGGTAGCCTCTCACGGTCGCTCTGGTCTCGATGTGGCTCAGGTCGGCGGCCACTCCAGGCGTGTGAGCGATATCGTAGAGGGTCAGGCGGCTTACCAACGGGCTGTTCTTCAGAAGAAGCGAAAGTGGCTGCCCAATTCCTCCTACACCTTTTCTTCTGTGTCTGCTCCCATCACTGTGCTCTCTTAAGGATCCTTCTTTACTACATGGGACCACTAAGATTATCTGGGATAGTCTGCACTTTAAGATCCTTAATTTAAAACACGTGTGAGTTTTAATGTAAAAGGCAGAATATTCACACATTCTGAGAATCAGGACAAAGACATCTTCAGGGTGTTGGTCAATACTCAGCCTATCAGAGAATCTTTTCAGACTGGACACAGTTTTTCCACATGACCTTAGTAATCTTCAGTAGCTCCCACACTTTCTGATATGATGCAATATACAATCCCATTTTTTACATTTCCTGGTTTATAATGGGAATAATTTCTTGAAGAAAGTCTGAAGAATTCCATCAACATTCCTTGTGACCTAGGACTGCTAGAAATGTACTCATTCATTTTGTTTGTCTTAAAGTACCTACATTTCCCCCTTCATTCAAAATGTATTTGCTCTTCATATAGAATTCTTTGTTGACATACTCTGCACCACCCCTCCCAGGCTCTGAAGATATCATTCACTTATCTTCTGCCTTGCACAGTTTTTGAGAAGAATTCCATTTTAATTTAGATGTTTGTCTTCTCTATGTGGGGTATCTTTTATCTCTGGCAACCTTCAGTGATTTCACTGTATTTGTGGCTTGTATACAATTAAAATGTCACGTGTTTATGTTTTTATTTTTTTAGTTATCCTATTTGGCTGAGTTTCTTGGATTTGTGCTTTGATTTCATTCATTTTCCCCCCAGCCATTATCTCTTTAGTATTTCTTGTACTTCTGTCTCTGTTTTCTGTTGGGATTTTCCAATTTCACGTATGTTAGAGTGTTTTCTTGTCTTACAGCCCTGGGAGCTCATGGTATATATTTTTTTATCATTGTATATTTTTTTCTCCTTGTGCTTCAGTTTTGCTGATGTTTCTGGCTTATCTGTACTCTTACTGATTGTTTCTTGGCTCTATTAAGGCTACGCATAAGAAATCTTTGTTTCTGTGACTGTGTCTTTTCTGCTTAGCATTTCTATTTAATTCCTCCACATAGTTTTCAGTTCTCTACTGAAATTACTCAAGTGTTTATGAAAACATCCATCTGTTCCACTAGACCCTTTACTTCTTTATGAGAGTTGCTTTAACCCCTGTGTGGTAGTTCCTATAATCCAAGTATATCTAATTCTGGTTTTTAAATTTCTTTGTTCAGTACAGTATAATTTTACTCTTCTTTTTCTCTAACCTTTAGTTTTGATTGGCACCCGGGCATTTTGTGTGTACAATGAGATAAAGAGTATTATCCTTTCAAATGGACACATCTCTGCTGTTTATCCTGTAGTCTTGTGTTGTGAAGACTGTGGGAATCAATGTATTCATGGGTAGAGCTGAGTCTGAGTTTTGTTTTGTTAAGGTTATCCTTAGCTCAACAACAAATTCAGTTTTTTCTATTATTCAGTTCAGTTTAGTCACTCAGTCATGTCCAGCTGTTTGTGACCTGATGGACTGCAGCACACCAAGCTTCCCTGTCCATCACCAACTCCCACAGCTTGCTCAAACTCATGTCCATCTAGTCAGTGATACCATCCAGCCATCTCATCCTCTGTCATCCCCTTCTTCTCCTGCCTTCAACCTTTCCTGGCATCAGGGTCTTTTCCAGTGAGTCATTTCTTCACATCAGGTGGCCAAAATATTGGAATTTCAGCTTCAGCATCAGTCTTTCCAAAGAAATCCCAGGGCTGATCTCCTTCAGAATGGACTGGTTGGATCTCCTTGCAGTCCAAGGGACTCTCAAGAGTCTTCTCCAACACCACAGTTCAAAAGCATCAATTCTTCAGTGTTCAACTTTCTTTATAATCCAATTCTCACATCCATACATGACTACTGGAAAAAAAAACCATAGCTTTGACTAGATGGACCTTTGTTGGGAAAATAATATCTCCGCTTTTTAGTATGCTGTCTAGGTTGGTCATAGCTCTTCTTCCAAGGAGCAAGCATCTTTCATTTCATGGCTTCAGTCACCATCGCAGTGATTTTAGAGCCCAAGAAGATAAAGTCTGTCACTGTTTCCATTGTCTCTCCATCTATTTGCTGTGTAGTTACGGGATCAGATGCCATGATCTTAGTTTTTTGAATGCTGAGTTTTAAGCTTGCGGGACATTCTGTCATTGGAGGGTCTTTCCCAGTGTCCCTGGCCCTCCCTTTATCTGAAGTTGCCCTGTGAGGCTGCACGTCCAGAATGTCTGCCCCGTGTCTAACCCGTGGTAAGCTGCTGTTACTCGTTTCTCTGTTGTTGCTAGTTTGGTGATGGAGGGACAACTCTCTGTTGTCCAGGATCTGTCTCAGATTTGGGCACATCCTTTGTCCCAGAGTCTCAGGGTTGGGGCTTTCTTAGTGGTGAGAGAGTCAGTTCCTGGGTAGCTTGATAAGAAGTCCAGGGTTTCCAAGGAGAAAAGGGGTCTGGAGCCCTAGAGAATGCGAAAGGCATCTGGGGCTCTCAAGGAGAAAAGGACAAACTTTCTTTTCTACATTGCTTTGTGTTAGTCAATATAACAATGTATCTTGCTCGAGGACTTGTTTCTCCTTAACAGGAACCTTCTGACTAATCCTGGTGTTTTAGAATGTACATTATGGGAGGGCTTCCCTGGTGGCTCCGACAGTAAAGCATCTGCCTGCAATGTGGGAAACCTGGATTCCATCCCTGGGTCGGGAAGATCCTCTGGAGAAGGAAATGGCAACCCACTCCAGTACTCTTGCCTGGAAAATTCCATGGATGGAGGAGCCTCATAGGCTACAGTCCATGGGATTGCAAAGAGTTGGACAAGACAGAGCAATTTCAAGATTCAAGAGAGAGATTATGGGAGTGGGTCTTTTAGGATCTTTCTATTGTTAAGTTCAAATCCTGTTATCTGGTAAAATTTTTACAATCTTGAGACATTCTTTTGATTAACTGTAATAACCAATTAAAAAAAGTATGTAACTCCCTTGCTAACACTAGCAAGGGGGGCATTCTCCATCCCCCTTCTGATGTCTATGTCGGAAACTTTCTCTGTCCCTCTTCTTACTTTAATAAAACTCTGCTACACAAAAGCTCTTGAGTGATCAAGCCTGGTCCCTGGTCCCAAAGGTAAATCTTCTTCAGAGATCACGAAATCCAACATTGTTCATTGTAAGATATCAGTGGTCTTGCTACTTCTACAGAGTAAGAAGATAGATGACTCATGATCTGAACACAGAGTAGCTTCCTGTCCCAAGGACTCCCCACATGGGAATTTATTTATTTATTTTTCTGTTTTCCTCTCTAATGAATCTTCAGCTGTCTCTGAGGAAAACAGGGATTGTAGTCCTTCCCCCGGTGGCTTCAGGCTTTTGCTCCATAATGGAGATGATCCGGTGGTTGGAGAGTTCTCTCTGCTCACTGCGAAGGCTGCAGCTGCCATCTCCTTGACCTACCCTAGGAAGGAAGTCTTCTCTGGTTTCCACTTTCCCCCAAATATTCTTGTGAGGACATTTCTAAGTCTATGGAGAAAAATACTGAGAATTTGTGGGAATTTCTCTTTTTGCCATGATTCTCAGCCATTCTATACTCACAGTACCCCACACGAACTTTAGCAGTTTGGTAAAGCAATTTTCACTGGCTAGTTGGGGGGAGGGGTGTCCTATTTTCCTTCCATGGTCTTATCCAGGTAAGTAAGAGCTCACATCCTATCTCTTTCTGGATGGACCTATCTTTGCCAAGATTTCATGCTGTTTGTTTGCCCTGCAATCTCATTTTACTGATGATTTCAAAGATATGATTTGTAGATTATCGAAACTTCTCTTGTTTTAGGAAAGAGTCAATATTCTTTCCAGCTTTCTACAACCTAAGTGGAAGCTAAAACAAGCTCAGTTACTTTACTTTATCTAAGTAGACTCTTTTTTTAGAGTATTTTTAAATGCACAGCAAAGCTGAGTAGAAAGTACTGACAGTTCTCATATGTTACATCTGCCCCTCCTCCCTGCAACAGACAAAGCCTTCCTGTTATGAACATCCTGCAACAGAGTATTAATGTTTTAAATTTTAAACAGGATTTTTAACAGATAAAGTAAAAAGTGGGGGAGGCGGATGATAATTTACAGCTCAGGAATATATAACAATGGTAAATGATGATTTTCGAACTAAGGAATTTTAAATCAGACAAACCAGTTTTCTCAAAGCACCTTAACCAAATTATTTGGAGCAAATAATTTATGGTCATGCCTTTCTTACAAACCCAGGCCTAAACAATGATAATATATTAGTGTGTCTGTCACGAATGCTTCTTGAAGGAACTATTTCAACTTCTAGGTAGATACCTATGAAATAAACTTTATTTATTTATTAAATGCTCTTAGAAGAGAGAGCATTTCCTGTATAGGGAATAGCAAGAATTTTAGAATCATGGGGGCTCACCTGGGAGAGAAGCAGGAAAACTCTTAGATTGTGTTTGACTTAAATTTTTTTTTTCTCAGATGATTGAGATCTGGGATTAAATTCATTGGAAACTTTAGATCAAATATTGTGAGGTGAGTAGTTGTAGAATATAAAGTGCTGCAGTGAAAGAATGTGACAGTGATCTACAGAGTGAACTGACCCAGTAGTTATTAGATTTTAATCTCCGAGAAACACCTGAAAAGTGTTTCACTCTATCAGAAACACCTGGAGGCTCCTTAAGTCACAGTTTGGTTGTTGTACTCAGTCGTGTATGACTGTGAGTCCTTGTTAAAAGCTTGGCATTTGGGGGTTCACCTCTGTTGTCTGCATACGAGGGGAGAAAAACGGGGTTGATATGAAGTTCTGGATACTGCGCCCAGAACCCTCACAGTAATGGGATTTTTCCAACTTTCCTGAGAAAAAATATGCAACCTATCTGTCAATTTTGTTGGAGTGAGGACAGTCAGGTGAGGACTGAGAAGCCTCTCTACTTTCCCTTCCATTGCCTGGGACATCACGTAATCTTTGTCAGAGTCACTGGATGCTGTAATAGAGAAGCCGTGGGAACATGATGGAATGTGGATAAGCAGAAGGATGATACACTGAGTGAGTAAAAGATCTGGCAAATAATTTATGTATATTAGGTAAAGAGATGAATGGGCATGTGAGGGAGGGAATGCATGAATGGTTGGACTAGCAGTTAAGCAAATGGGCAAGTGAATATTGAGCTGGTTGTAGACAGCTGGGTAAACAAGTGGCTATGTTAATGGTGGTTTAAGAATTACTGGGTATATGACTTGGTAGATGAATAAATGATAAATGGTTCACTTAACAGATGCATGATGTCTAAAGAATATATCAGAGAATGATAATGTGACTGCATTCTGTCAGAATTACATTGAGTCTTTTCATAAATTATCAAAAATTTGAAAAGGTTTATAAAGTAAAATAAACTCTGTTTTAAGGACTTGGATACTTTTTCCTTTTTTTCCCATGGAGACCATAAAACTATTGTTGTGTGTTTTATTTGGAGTTTTAAGTCTTTCTATACTTTGCAGTTATCATGAGCAGTATACTCAGTTCCATTCAAAATGCAGTGTTCATGGCAGCTTAGCCAACTCAGCACATATCTCAGGGGAATGAAAACAGCTCTCCCGTCTCCAGAAGGAGAAGTTAGGTCATCATGGAGTAGAAGAGGCTAACTGGCTTTTCACCAGGTGGACGCAGGCCTAGTCACTGTTCACCAGGATAGGAGATTGAGTGCAGAAAGTCAGTTTGGGCTGTAGGAGAATATCCTAAAATATGAGAATACTGGCTTCAGTGAGTTTTTAAATGACCTAAGGCTTCAGTGGATTGTAATCTGAGGAGGACTGGATTGCACAGGGAGAAGAAGCGTAGCCCCAAGGCCCTGCCCTTGAGGTTTTGGAGTGGAAGCAGCAATTAACACTCTGAAGCATAAGGCTCCTGAGGGGAATCTGTCTGCCCACGTTGCTAATTTAGCCACTGCTATCAATGGCACCCCACTCCAGTGCTCTTGCCTGGAAAGTCCCATGGGTGGAGGAGCCTGGTAGGCTACAGTCCATGGGGTCGCGAAGAGTCGGACATGACTGAGCAACTTCCCTTTCACTTTTCACTTTCCTGCATTGGAGAAGGAGATGGCAACCCACTCCAGTGTTCTTGCCTGGAGAATCCCAGGGCTGGGGGAGCCTGGTGGGCTTCCATCTATGGGGTCGCACAGAGTCGGACACAACTGAAGCAACTTAGCAGCAGCAGCAGCAGCATACCTCATTAGGTTTGTGTCTGAGCCAATTCTGGTGCATCTGTGAACTTCCCAGCAGTTTCGCCCATAAACTAAACTTGTCCCAGGTGATCTTAGCACAGGAGCCAAGGAGTGTCGACCCCTCCAGTCTCTGGTCTATCACCTTGTTGGGGGGAAGTACTCTTCAGAAAGCAACAGAAAGCTAGATGGAAGGAGATGTGCCTATTTTGTCAGGCACTAATCAATGAGTGAGAGTTCTAACATATCCACAGTGGGTCACGTGTAGGCAGAGGCTTCCACAGGGTCAGAAATAGAACTGATCTGATTAGAGGATCGGAGATATGAATGATGCTGAAATCTTTTCACCCTAATAAGTATGGCAGAGCTCAAAACAAAGGGAGAGGTATGATTTGAGATTTGTTGAGTGTGAGCATTATATGACATAAAAGATGTAAAATATGATTTTGTTTTTTATTAAAGGGGCATTATGAACCTATGACAGATGTGAATTAGCCAAAATTAAAACAATACTGAGAAGAAAACGATTTTTACAGGAGGAAGAGCCAGATAGATCAGGCTCTTAACTGTGGTCATTGTTTAACTCTGGTTTTGAATATCAGTTGTGTGCCCAGCCCTGCACTATGAGGTTTTTGTTGTTCTGTTTACACAGGCAAATGGACAAATATTCCCAGATTGTTCTCTTAGTTATTTGCTCTCAATGAAAAACGTGTTTAGAGAGCTACATATTCCACAAATTAGTTTGGGCTAAGACCATGCGTTGGCTTCCTGATAGGAGTGGTGAGGGATGAAGGACATTCTCAGGCACTAGTTAATTCTCCACCCTGGGCCAGGATCAACACTCAGCTCTGATCCATTGGAGCTGAACCACAAAGTAATATGGAGACAGTATTAACTTCAGGGAGTGTTAGAAGCATCCAATGAACACATTTCCTCCTTAATTTGGCTTTCCAAATGCTGATGCTATTTCCGTTTTCTTCATCTACAATGATTCCCAGAAGGGGCTACATTGAGTGTGGATAAAAGGTGCATTTGGATATTAATAAGTTTGAAATAAGACATGGTGTTTAAAAATGAATAGTAGTTTGAGTTAAAAATAATCAGGTAACATATCAATGAAAGATATTTCAGCTATTTTAATAAACTATGATAATTAAAAGATAATGAAATTTAGAAATAAGATGGGATAAGATTGTGGATTGGGTGGGAATTCTGATCACGATGAACTTAATTCATTGCACATTTAGGCATTAGATCTGTTTGTCCATGAAAATGATGTGAATAAATTTGTATTTTGCATCATTGATGTGGAGGCAGTGTGTAGGATGTGTAGAGTGGGTAGAGCTTACATCAGGGAAATTTACAAAGAAGCTGTTACACTTCATAAAGTGAGATTGATGAGGGCAAACATAAGTGTGAATGAACACTAAGTGAAGTCTGGAAGATGTGTAATTAAAACTAAGATTTATTTATTTGAGGATTAAATAAAGGAGGATTTATTCTATGGAGTAGTGAGGAGGAAGAAAAAAATCAATCATGATGTGTTGGAAGAGTGGGTGCACTTTAGTTCCATTGTCAGATGTGAAGTCAGGAAGGACATGAATATAGCATGTGGGGAGAGGAATTGAGATTTTGGTGAGATATTCATGAAACATTTGCTAAGCTGTTGGGAAAAGCATCTGGAGCTTTGGAGGGAAGTCTAGAAGATAAAGAGGCTTCCCCAGTGGCTCAGTGGTAAAGAATCTGCCTGCAATGCAGGAGACCTGGGTTTGATCCCTGGATCAGGAAGATCCTCTGGAGGAGGGCATGCAACCCACTCCAGTACTCTTGCCTGGGAGATCCCATGGACAGAGGAGCCTGGCGGGCTCCAGCCCACGGGGTGGACAAGGGAGTCCATGAGAAAGAGTTGGACACAACTGAAGTGACCGAGCACACAGGCTAGGGGATAAATGTAGAACTGAGGGTGAGCTACATGTGAGAGGGAAAGTGTTAGCCCCTCAGCTGACTCTCTGCAACCCCATGACTGCAGTTTGCCAGGCTCCTCTGTCCATGGGATTCTCTAGGCAAGAATACTGGAGTGGGCTGCATGCCCTCTTCCAGAGGATCTTATTAACACAGGGATCAGACCAGGTCTTCTGCATCGTAGGTAAATTCTTTAATGTCTGAGTCACCAGGGAAGCCCTAGAAATCACAAACTCTTCCAGAAAGGAAAACTAGAAAGAAGAGTATAAATTGTAAGCAAGAAACTTGAAACGTTCTTACAGTACTGGGGTAGGAGAATTGAGGGAATTTACCCAAGAGTGCAGATGAGAAATAGCAGATTGGAGGAAAATCAGATCAGAAGCGAATGACAGAGTTAAAAGTCAGAAAGAGGAATTAGTTAACTTTCTTCAAAGTTAGCAATGGAAAGAAATGAAAGTCTCTGGGTTTGATGCCTAAAAGGCCGTGAGTGTTTCCACGAATTAATGAAGGTGAAAACTCCATTTCCATGTCTTAAAGGATGAATGTTTTGAGGAAATGAACCCGGCAAGTGGACACCAAGCATCTGAGAACTCGGTGTGAAAGCTGGATGTGAAAGAAAGAATTAAAATGGAAAATAGTGAAGATTCCTCTCTCCATGTTGAGAGATTTGTTTATTTTTTATAATGAAGGAAAAGGAGTTTATCAGGAGTAGGAAAGA
The DNA here is from genome assembly GCA_006410935.1 of Redunca redunca. Lineage (NCBI taxonomy): Eukaryota > Metazoa > Chordata > Mammalia > Artiodactyla > Bovidae > Redunca > Redunca redunca. The sequence continues at coordinate 275,310 of SJYQ01000325.1, read as the reverse complement.
CCCCAGAAGGATCAAAAGAGAGGCTGAATGGCAGAATAAGATCATGGGAGAGAGAAAGCCTGGAATCAAAGCTTATATCCATTATCATAAACAAGTAGTGGGTATTTGTCCTATTCGGTCATTAGTATAGCAATGCTGGATCTTCAGCTCCTTAACTTCACCTGTGATCCTTTCAGTAGGCCAGTATTGCCCACATTGTATAGATGAGAATTATGAGACTCAGAGAGGGCAAGCGGCTTGCTTCAGGAAGTGGAAGGGAATGAGTTCAAAACAGAAACTATTAGACTCTGAAGCTCACAGCTGCACTGAGAGGCAACCCAGTCCCTCATCTGTGTTTGTAAGGAGACACAGCTATAGTAGAGAGATGTGCTGGATGAGTAAGGGGAACACAGGGAGTCACTGGCTGCCCTGTTCTCCAGGCGGCTTGCACAGACACCAGAGGGGAAAATGATGTGAGGATGACCTGTTTTGTGTCATTTCCTCTACAGATGGCCTAGGTCTTGAACACAGATCAGTGTAATATTCATCTTGAAACACCAGCATCTAGCCAAGATGAGACTTTATAGATATTTGCCAAATTAGTAGAAAAAGAAATGTCTACTTTCTGCTGAAGTTCTGCTATATAGTTAACAACGGTTCACAATTTTTTTTAAGTTAAATATTTTCTTGCAGTTTCAGAATTATATTTGATAGCCTTTTTCGAGGCAAGTAGATGTTTCTTTTCAGCCTGACCATGTTGAAGAGAAGCAAAGCGAGGGGTGGTACGGGAAGTATCTTGACAGCAGTAGAGGATAGCAGGTGTGTGGACATTATGGAAAATGTATGTATCTGAATCATGAAACATATGGCCATTTCTAGACCTACTTGCTTTGTTTTGTCCTTTAACAGCTTTGCAGTCTCAAAATAAAGGGGTTATTTTACCAGCAAAATGGGTTTATTTGGGAATAGGAAGAGGAATTGGAATTCAGGGCATGCAAGTTGTAGCAAAAGCCATTGTCACATACCATAAACAAAGGAGAGGAAGCTTATAGAGGAGAAGGAAGGTGTTGGGAAGGGTTGTTTTGAACCAAAGTCTTATGGAGAGAATTGAGAATTCAGGGCGATGACAGTTTCTCCCTGGCTGAGTTGCTGAGGTAGTCGGTTTCTAAAAGGAGATGCAATGTGTATATTGTATATCTTTTCCTGTTGAGGTTTGCAAAGGATGATTCTTTCCTATTGGTAATTCTTCTCTGGGGCTTAGTAATTGATGATTCATCCTCTAATTGATGTTGCTGGTCTGCTTGAGACTTCCTATCTGAAGTTACCCTTCCTTACTTAGGGTTTTCCTTTTTTAATTTTCACACAGGTAAGAGAGTTGAAGCTCAGACAGTATTCAGTTTTTTGCTCAGAGACCTTACCCCAACCCCTAAGGGTTTGCTGATAACACAAGCAGCTCTATTTCTGCCCTCAGGCCCTCTTAATGCCTTATTTCCTGCTTTATTTTTGCACTGAAAGAAAAGGAAAATTAGTGAATTGGGCAGGCATGGAGAAATAATACGAGTGAATCAGTCCTATAAAAAATATTCTTAAAAATGTAAATGCCCTCTTATTAATATTCAAAATTGATATTATAGCATATAATTCTACTGAAAAAAGCACTTTCTGGATGAAAGAAAGCAAAAAGTCAACTTCATTCCTTTGTACATTTACACAAATTCATACCTCCTTCTCTGCCTTCGACAATGAAGAAAGATTGCTAGGCATTTGCTTCCCTTTCTCTCTTGTAAATAAAAAGTCAACCTCCATATTCTCATTTTCTTAATTTTGAGCTGATATAAAGCAGTAGATCTTTACCAGCTGCAAGTTGAAAGGAGAAAAATGAAAAGAACAAGATACAATTATAATCATCTATCCCATTGTATCTCACTGAGGCTAAACAGACAAGCCTGTCAGACAGACGGTCCCCGGGTTCTCAAAGGGACAAACTATTCCTAAGCCCTCAGTGCTATTAAAAATTGCCTCTAGTATTGTTTGTGTCTGAATTGCTGTGGGGGTAAGGCCGGTGGGTCCATGAGAAAATCATACTTGCTACTTTATTTATCCCAAGGCAGAGATCATGCTACAGCAAATACTCACACTACTGCAGTACTATTACAAGTAGCAGTTTACAAGTTACCTACATTTGAACTTAAATGTACTGGTGAGTCTCATATGCAAAATTTGCCACTGAACCAAAAATCACAGAGCTGGTAAATAAAATCAGGTTTCAAAGCTAGATTCTCTGATTTCAGATATTTTCACAAGCACCTGATTTCTTTTCAACATTTCCTTTAATAGCAGAAAGGTATAAATCTATTATTATACCATGATGGGCCTAGTTGACATATTTAAGGTAAGTTTTGTAACTTTCCCACCAGCCTTTCTTCATTGTTTAAAAACTCACTTATTATTGTCACCGACTGTCCTTCCCATGTCCTAGAATCTGAGGTAAGCTGGCAAAGATGTGGAGCTCCTAAAATCGTACTACACCATCTTCAGGCTTTAACTGGGTCTCCCAATGACAACATTAAGTCCTTATGAAGGTACTGGCCTGTTCTCTGATGCAGAATGGGTACCATGTACATCAGGAGGAAGCCTGTCATCTTGGCCCATGGGCGATCTGAAACATCTGGCTAGGAGTGCCCAAATTCATACAGTATGTATTGATAAAAGTGATTTTTAGGGTTCTGTAATTCAATAGACTCTGTTATTTCTGACTCTCTCTGCAGACTAATCCTTACATTTTTTTTCATGGGAGCAGATAACCAGACTTGGGTGAGAGAATTCATTCTCCTCGGCCTGTCCAGTGACTGGACCACTCAGGTCACTCTCTTCGTCCTGTTCTCAGTCGCTTACCTGCTGACCCTGCTGGGGAACGTCCTCATTGTTCTTCTGATCAGACTGGACAGCCGACTCCACACTCCCATGTATTTCTTTCTCACCAACCTCTCCCTTGTTGATGTCTCCTATGCCACAAGCATCGTTCCTCAGATGCTGGTGCATTTTCTTGCGGGACATAAAGGCATCCCCTACGTGAGCTGTGCAGCCCAGCTCTTCTTCTCCTTGGGCCTGGGTGGGACTGAGTTTGTTCTCCTGGCCGTGATGGCCTATGACCGCTATGTGGCTGTGTGCGACCCCCTGAGGTACCCGGTCATCATGCACAGAGGGCTCTGTGCTAGGCTGGCCATCACATNTAGGCTGGCCGTCACATCCTGGGTCAGCGGCTCTGTCAACTCTCTCATTCATACTGCCATCACCTTTCAGTTGCCCATGTGCATGAACAAGTATATTGATCACATTTCCTGTGAAATCCTAGCTGTGGTCAGGCTGGCCTGTGTCGATACCTCCTCCAGTGAGACCTCAGTAATGGTTTCTAGTATTGTGTTGCTGATGACACCTTTCTGCCTGGTCCTCCTGTCCTACATCAGGATCATCTCCACCATCCTAAAGATCCAGTCCACAGAGGGGAGAAAGAAAGCCTTCCACACCTGCGCCTCTCACCTCACAGTGGTTGTCCTGTGCTATGGAATGGCCATTTTCACTTACATCCAGCCCAATTCCAGCCCTTCTGTGCTTCAGGAGAAGTTGATCTCTGTCTTCTATGCCATTTTGACACCCATGCTGAACCCCATGATTTACAGTCTAAGAAATCAGGAAGTGAAGAGAGCGTGGCAGAAACTACTAGGACAATTATTTGAATTATTGTCGAAACTGGCAACTTGATGAATCATGAGCATCACTTGGAGAAAGGAGCTTTGCCTATGTGTTCTCTTACCCATCTCAGATATGAGGCCTTATAACTGCATTGCCTTGGCAACCAGGAAGGAGATGACAAAACATGTGCTTGTGATGTTGGGTAGGAGGCTGAGTGACTGGGTTGGGTGTGGGATGTGGGGGTGTTTTTATGTCACAGCAGGATCTTCAGAGACAGTAAGCAATGCTGAAATAGAACTTTCCACTGTTATCCACTCAGTATCCATTCATATGACCCTAGAATATTTGAAGAAAATATTTATTGTTTTGATAGCAACATGAAAAATTGTTGCAACTATGGGCCCATTCTTGGATTTTACCTTGGAATACTGAATTATTCAACCGCATTTTAAGGAGGTCATTTCATTTCCACTGGGAACAAAATGCATTTTCATGTTTGAACACTCAGAACATTGTGTGCCATATATAGTCACATTTATTAACTGTGTGAGCCACTATCTTAAGGAGCATGTTGCTATCAACTCTGATTGAAATGTTTTTTGCACAACCTATTGCATGTGGACGTACAGTCTCTGAGTAACTGAAATAAATGAGAGGAGAAACATCAAATAAAGTTCTTTTTTTTACTGCAATAAAGATATAATTGGGTTGTTTGTGACTGACATTATTTAAGAAAAATATGAGATAGCTACTGCTAAATAGCATATGAATAATTTGGTAAAGAAATAATTGTATATATTGGGTACCTTTCAAAAGGTAAAATTGTAATTTCCAAAAATTCTGCAAACCTTTCTTTGAACTTTTGGAAAAAAATAAGCAAATAAACAGGAAGATAAATGAATACAATGTTAAGACACAGTTAATCGAAGGAAAGTAGTTTCCTTGAATAAGCCAGTGAAAGACAATACAGCTTTAATATGGATTTTGTGCTGTAAGGATAGGTCAGTCTGCTGTGCAGATGGTATTCTCAAGTCTCCATATTAAAGGTGTTCTTGTACTCCCCTCCGCACACCTCACACACAAAGGCACAAAGCCCTACTTAAATCTTAACCCCCTACCTAAATCCCCTCTGTAAATCTTGTGAACTGGCATTGCCTCTGAGTGCAGCTTGTCTCTGAGGATAAACCTAAATCAGGTAAAAGGGGGAAGAAATGATTAAACAGGGGATAGGTAAGAGAGGAGATAAAGAACGTGGGTCTTCTCACTCTCTTCAAGGAGTCTAAAAGAGAGGCTTTCCTTTTCTTTTTTGTCTCATTCTTAAGTTAGTTGCTTAGTTTTTGGTTGACTTGCATTTCGTCGGTGGTGATCAGTTGAGGGATTTCCCTTGGCACCTAGTCTTCTCTGTGAAACAAGACGGATCACTCACGGCTGAGCGTGCAGAGGGAGGGAGAGACGAAGGTGTGAGATGTGAGAATGGGGAAGGTGAACAGCCCATAGCGGGGTACAGACAAGTGTGCCTCTCTCTCACTTGTGGACACCACTCTCTGCCTCAAGTATCTTTAAATTTCATCTCAGTATCTTCAATTACAAGGTCACAAAGGTCACATTTTCCCTCTAATTTGACCAACTTTATTCTCAGCCCTCTCAAAGTTACGTATTATTTTGTGGACACTGACTTTGTCGAAGACAATACTATAGGCATTGTGTGATGTCAAAGTTGTGTTTAGATATGGGCACTTGTTGTTGTTCACTGGCTAAATTGTGTCCAACTCTTTGCAACCCCATGGACCGCAGCAGCCGGGCTTCCCTGTCCTTTACAGTCTCCCGAAGTTTGCTCAAATTCATGTCCATTAAGTCGATGATGCTATCTAACTATCTCATCCTCTGTTGTCCCCTTCTTTTGCACTCCCAGCATCAGGATCTTTTCAAATGAGTTGACTCTTCACATCAGGTGGCCAAAGTATTGGAGCTTCAGTTTTAGCATCAGTCCTTCCAATGAATATTCAGAATTGACTTCCTTTAGGATTGATTGGTTTGATCTCCTTGTAGTCCGAGGGATTTTCTCTTGTCTTCTCTAACACCACAATTCAAAAGCATCAGTTCTTCAGTGTTCAGCTTTTGTTATGTCCACCTCTCACATCCATACATGACTACTGGAAAAACCATAGCTTTGGATATATACACCTTTGTTGGCAAAGTGATGTCTCTGCTTTTTAATACTCTGTCTAGGTTTGTCATAACTTCCCTTCCAAGGAACAAGTATCTTTTAATTTCAAGACTGCAGTCACCATTCACAGTGATTTTGGAGCCCAAGAAAATAAAATCTGTTACTGTTTCATCTATTTGCCATTAAGTGATGGGACTGGATGCCATAATATTAGTTGTTTGAATGTTGAGTTTCAAGACAACTTTTTCACTTTCCTCTTTCACCCTCATCAAAAGACTTTTTAGTTCCTCTTCACTTTCTGCCATCAGAGTGGTATCATCTGCATATCTGAGGTTGTTTATATTTATCCCAGAAATCAGGAGTCCAGATTCTGATCCATTCAGCCAGGCATTTCACATGATGTACTCTGTATAGAAATTAAATAAGAGGGTGGTGATATATAGCCTTGCCATACTCCTTCCCCAGTTTGGAACCAGTCCCTTGTTCCATGTCTGTTCTAATTGTTGCTTCTTGGCCTGCATACAGGCTTCTCAGGAGACAGGTATGGTGGTCTAGTAGTTCCATCTCTTTAATAATTTTCCACAGTTTGTTATAATCCACACAGTGAAGGGCTTTAGCATAGTCAAAGATTGAGTCAATGAGATATGGCCACTACCTCAGGAAATATACAATCTTCAGGGCAGGGGTTGGAAAACTGTTTCTGTATTAGGCCAGATAGAAAATTTTCAAGGTTTTCTGGGTCATACATTCTACATTACAGCTAATTCAGCTCTCCCATAATAGCACTAAATAGCCATAGATAACGTATAAAAAAAGAATAAATGTTGCTGGTACCAATAAGTCTAAATATAGGGACACTGAAATTTGAATTTTACATAATTTTTATATCATAAAAATCTTTTTTTTAACCATTTAAAAATGTAAAAAAATGATTTTCCCATGGACCATACAAAAACAGTGGCAGGCCAAGTTTGACCTATGGGCAATAGTTTGCCACAATATTATAAGGGAAATGGAACAAAATTGCAAAATTGCAACACAAGGTATATGCATAAAGAGCACTGATATAAAAAGGAAAAAGGGATTCTTTCAGCATGTAGACTGAGGTCATGATGGTGAAGAGAAAATGAAGTAGTTCTCGCTTCAGTTTGCATTTCAGAAAACATCTCATTTCTCATCATCATTTAGGTTCATTTGCCCAAGATCTAAGGACTCCAAACTAATGGGTGAATGCAGGACACAAATCACATATTAGCATCATTCTTAGATATCTGCTGAATATGAATTGAATGATTTATTTTACTTCTTAGCCCTAGAAACATTTAACCACAGTGATAGGTCTTCTGGGGACACAAGCTTCTGCTTTCACTCTGTACTATCTGTTATTGTGATATCTGGGATCATCAAGCTCTCCCCTATTCTTCCCACTAAAATTCAGGCTTTTGAGGCCTAATCCTACTGTATAAAATATAGATCCTATAAAATATACACGACCAAGTGGTGTCTTGCCGGAGTGATGTGGTTTGGTTGTCCTTCTAGCATCAAATTTGGGTTAAGCTACTTTCAGCGAAATCTGATCCTTGGTACCATGAGATTTTTTTCCCATTTCATGGAAATTATCACGGTATGTATGCTATTGCCTGACTTCTTTGAGTCTTCTACATAGTCCTCATCAAAGTATAGTAGGATAACAAAACAAGAAGTGTGATCCTGGACAAGGTATAAAACCTATCTAAGAATCAGCTCTCTTTTTCATAAGTTGCAAAGAATAATAAGCTCCTTGTGAGAAGTTTGAGAGGATTCAATGAAATATTATATGTAAAGTACTTAGTAAAATGACTAAGGATAAAGAATGGTTAGTTAGAGAAAAGAAATTTCATACAGATTTGGTGGGCATATAATTAGAACATCTATTTTCACAAAACTGACAATATTAGCTAAAGCTGGACACACACATAATATAGCAATTCCACTACTGGGAAACAGAAATGAGGACATTTGTGGGACAAAAGATATGTGTGTGTATGTGAATGTTCCTAGGAGTGTTCTTATTAACAGCAGCAAAGCAGAAACAAACTAAATGTCTATCAGTGGGATGGATATCAGATTTGAGATGCTTTCAGTGGGTAGTAACTTTTGGAAATATTTTCAGAATGAGGGCAGACTTCTAGATACAAAAATGCATAATTTGACAATGCCCAGTTAAAAGGAATCCCCCCCCCCCAAATAGTAAGGCAAAATGGGGAAAGGTCCCATGAAATAGCTGCATCAGTTCTGAAGATAGTATATGATTATAGCCCATGTATAATTTAGAACCTTGTTACAGGAGATATTGCTCAAAGATATCTGAGCAGTCCATGAATAATGGGACACTTTGGTTCAAATACTCTCAATCATGAGTACATGTACAGAAAGTCATGGGCAAATTTTAACTTCCTTAAAGTGAAACTTCACCAAAGACAGGAGAATGTCTCCAGGGGAACCAGGGCTTCAGAGTCTCCTCTCTTTTCTGGCTCATTATTCTCACTTGTAAATTCTTTAAAAGCAGGTAAGAGTTTAAGGTGAGAGAATTGCCATATAGAGAAAGAAAAAAACAACAGAAACCTAACAAGTACAGCATAATTGGCCTGCAGAGATTTTGTCTCTGAGGGAAAAGAAGATCCCAGCTCTTCCTGGGGCAATGCTGGCCTCTTGTCCTGGAGGTAGGGCAGTCATGATCAGAGGCTCTCCATTGGGTTCTTAGGATTATGGTCAAAAAGCAATGATTTCCTTAACACACAGCTTCTTTCTAGGCTCATGTGACAGTTGGGTTGAGTTTGGTTAGTATCGAGATAAAGGTCACATTTGAAAAATTTGTTGTAAGAAAATACATTTGAATAGCCAAACTGGCGAGAAATTTCTCTTGAATACCTCTGAGAAATGAAGTAACTAGCATAGGGCTTTTACTGCGTTCATGGAATCATTGAACATAAGTTACTATAGGCTGTTTTCCCTGTGTCACATTGCACCCTCAGCACCTGTACACTGCTGAAAATCTGGACAGGTTTGTGTTAATCAGCTCATTCTTAAACAATGATGGTCAGAAGGTGGTAACTTCAGCTGGATAACTGGCTTTAAACTTTCTGTTGCTCCAAGCAGTGTAGGTATGCATTAGGAAGTAGGAATCAGGTGGGGACAGCAACTTAGCCAGTTAACATTTGGGAGAAATCTCAAGCTTTCCTGCTAGCTTCTTTTTTGAGAAGAACATTTCTTTAGGGAGATTGAATCGCAGTTCTAGGAAGGAAAGGTGGTTCAGGAATGCTGTTTGTTTTATTGTTATTGTTACTTATAACACCGCCACCTTATTTTTGAAAGTCTGTTTTTAACTTTTATTTATGTATCATATTTTCAAAAGTTTTAATCATTTTACTTGTTTTGCTGTTGAATCTTTATTTTTGATTAAAAAATTATTCTTTTTACTACTGATGTCATATCCTAATTCCATCACACATCCTACTTCCCTCACTCCAATGAATTGGGACAGATTTGAATGTACGCTGTGTTTAAACAGATGAAGAAGCTACAGCTAGACTCCCAAATTCACAGGTTCCACATCTGTGGATTCACCAACCATGGACTGAAAATATTAAAAATAATTCTAGAAAGCTATCAAAAGCAAAACTTGAATTTTCTGCATACTGGCAACTATTTACATCACATTTACTTTGTATTAGATATTATAAGTAATCTAGAGATGATTTAAAGTGTACAGGAGCATGTGTGGCTTATATGTAATAACAGACCACTTTATATAAGGGAGCTGAACATTCATGGATTTTGGTGTTCACTGGAGTCCTGGAACCAATCCCATGGATACCGAGGGGCAAGAGTAGGTAATGATAGTTGAACTGGGAAATGCAAATTCATTGACAAAGCAGTTCATTCACCCCAGGGCATGGCACTTTAAAAACATGAAGATGATACAGAAACATGACATGCTAACAATGAGTGTTTCTATTTGTATCAATAACTTGCTGAGCCTTTAAGGGGAATTACTGACCCAAGAACAGGGATTACTGTAATTTCTTTGTCAAGCCCAACTATTATTTGTTCTTAAGAGGTGAAAGCCTCAAAACCACAAGAGATTATCATCAGATTTTTCAGCAAATTCTCCTTATTTGGTTCCTGAGAATACCTTAAATAATCATCAGCTACCTCTTGGATTGTTTTGTTTTGTTTTTCTTTTAGCCCTCTCCCAGAGAACTTGTGTTACATGAACTGCTTTGTGTATTAGAGCAGGATTAAAGACTACCTCATATACCTTTCTAGAAATATTATCTATTAAAATGTTATATGTACATGGTCACATTCCACTGACAGGTCTCAGATTTTCCCCTTTGAAGTCATTTACCTCTCTCTGGTACCTGAGGTCTTCACCAGTGATAATTTCATATTCCAAATTTTCCCTTTTTATTGGGGATAAAAAGGTAGGTTTCCTCTTTCTTTGTTAGAAATATTACAAAGTGACTTGCTAATTGGAAGCTCTAGAGTAAATTCTAAAGAATTAAAGAACATTTTGTACTTTTATTGCCTCCTCTTATAAGTTACATAAATTATCTCTTGAAGTGGGAATGGTTTATCAAGCTTAATTCATTCATAGACCATAGAAAGATTATCAAATGCAAATTTCCATAGACCCTTCTCTGCTGGATGGCACCTTTGGCATCTTATTTATCTGTGGTTATCTGCCCTGACTGTCATGAATACCCTCAAAACAAAGTATGATTTTCATCATATATTCAATGACCCTCCCTGATCACAGGCAGCAAGCAGGTAACATTTTCTTGGGATAGCTGTGCATACATTTCACTTTCTCTACCCAAAGGAGAGAATAATTTGAGGGGCAGAGCATGTGGAAAATCTAGAGTGGGCTTTGTTCAGTCTGTGAGGTTCCTGGAAATCCCTTGTGATTTGAATAAAGCCCAAGTAAGATTACTAAGCGTTCCAGAGATAATACTCAAGCTCTTGCGCTTTAGATTAGAAAGTTTGAGGATAGTATTGAGCAGAGTAGGCTATTACTTTCTGGTCACATTGGGCACAGTAGAGGGAGCATAGCATTAGGATGAGAAAAGACAAAATTTTCTAAGGCACAGGGGACAGTCACGTATTTCAGATGGAGATAAAGGTAAAGACGGTTAAAGGAAAGAGGTAATCATCAGTCATTTCACTGAGTTAACTTTAATTTTTCCATTACATTTTGTAGTCTCCAAACCACAACAATCCCTATCCAGTATATATAGAAATAGAATTGGAACGAATGTGCAACCAGTTTCCCCTTATCATTTAGTTAATAGGCTAGCACGTGTGCAACTATCTGAGCTTTTATCACTAAAGAAGATGGTTAATGCATCTTTGTTTCTTGACAGTCATCCTCTGTTGTTGACCCCATGCACTGCGGTTCTTTCAAGGGAGGAGAAATACAATATAGACAATTCTTCCCCCTTATTCTCTCAACCAGATAAAAGACAAATAGGTGAAGGTTTCTCAAAAGTGAGTCTGATTACTCAGGTCTTTGTTTTTCATCTCACTGAATTGGAGATGTAATTTTTGACAATTTTTAGCTCATTGGAGATGTAATTTTTGACAATTTTTAGCTCCTAAAAACTACTTTATATTTGCTACCTTCTAACTTATAACCGATTCATGGGGTCGCAAAGAGTCGGACACGACTGAGCGACTGGACTGAACTGAACTTATAACCCCAAATTTGTGATTTTAAAAGGGTGGAAATTTAATTATCTAATTTTCACAAAGAATCCAGAAATAAAAAAGTGATTAAAACCATTCTATATGGATTTTGAGATCATAAGAAGGGAAAAACTGGTATTTAACAAAGAAGTAAATAAACTCCATAGTTAGGAGTTGGCTTTAAAGAAAAAAATCACATTTTACAGTTAACATTTTTTAACTCAATTATCTAAGCATTTTAATGAAATCTTCCCACTTAAGGAATGAGAAGAGTTTTCTATTCTCCTTGGATCTGAGCCATATCGGGCATTCTACAGTGGTCCCAAACCCAGAAGGAGACACATGATCTGAAAACGTACAGCACTCAATATTGGACGGCTGTTTTGTCTAAATGACCTCGTAAGATCTTCTAGCACCTTACGTTTCTAGTCTTTTTCGATTTATAGCTTGGGTTTGGTCTTCAGAGGCCCATGGGCAGGGAAAACCAGACATGGATGAGTGAGTTCATTCTTCTGGGGCTGTCCAGCCTCTGGGAGACGCAGGTCTCCCTCTTTGTCCTTTTCCTGGCCATGTATCTGGTGACCGTGCTGGGGAACTTCCTGATAATACTCCTTATCAGACTGGACAGCCGGCTAAACACACCCATGTACTTTTTCCTCAGTGTCCTGTCGTTTGTGGACGTCTGTTATACCAACAGCACGGTGCCCCAGCTGCTCGTTCACTTCCTGTCAGCCCGGAAGTCCATTCCGTTCTACAGCTGTGCGCTCCAGCTGCTTGTCTCCTTGGCAATGGGCAGCACAGAGTTCTTCCTGCTGGGGGCCATGGCCTATGACCGCTACGTGGCAGTGTGCCACCCGCTGCACTACACGGCCATCATGCACGGAGAGCTGTGCCTGGGGCTGGCTGCAGGCTGCTTGGTGGCTGGCTTCATGAATTCGCGGATGCAGACAATCATCACCTTTCAGCTACCTCTGTGCCGTAAGGTTGTTAATCACTTTGCCTGTGAGATGTTGGCTATGCTGAGGCTGAGCTGTGTGGACACCTCCTTCAACAAGGTCATGGTGGCCGTCTCAGGATTTCTGGTCATCGTGCTTCCCTGCTTTCTTGTTCTATTCTCCTACGGTCATATAGTCGCTACCGTTCTGCGTATTCGCTCTGCCCAGGGACGCCGCAAAGCGTTTGGGACATGCGCCTCTCACCTCACGGTGGTTTCCCTGTGCTTTGGCACAGCCTTCTTCACATACTTGAGACCCACGGCTGGTTCCTCCGCAGAACAGGAGAAGAGGGTTGCTCTATTCTATGCTGTGGTGACCCCAATGCTGAATCCCTTAATCTATAGCTTGAGAAACAAGGAAGTGATGAGTGCCTTTAGAAGAGTGCTGAGGAAATTTAGTGAAAAAAGATAACGATTCAAAGAACTTCTCCTTCCCTCCAACAGCCCATAAAACGGCATTTTAATTAAAGAGAAAATGATGGATGTGCCCTTTCTCCTCAGATTTGCTGATAAGGCAGATCATGGTGAACAAGCTTTTCTAGACTGACTTTCCACATTCATCCACATTTTGACTATGTGCATCACTACTGCAGTAAACAATCTGCCTCCAGCATGGGATGTAGGTTCAATCGCTGGGTCAGGACAATCCCCTGGAGGAGGAAATGGCAACCCACTCCAGTATCCTTGCCTGGGAAATCCCATGGACAGAGGAGCCTGGCAGGCTATAGTCCATGGGGTCACAAAGGAGTCAGACATGACTGAGCAAAACAGCAACAACAACAACAAAATTTTTTAAAGCCTTTAATTCTTACGCTGCAGTCTTCTGGATAACCTCTCCTCCTAGACTTCATATCCCCCTTTTTACTTTCAAATTCTTCTTGCATGTTTCCTCAGAAAATGCAATATAAATAGTAAAAAATTGCAGGGTGGGGACAGCCACACTTCATGAGGCTTTGAAACTCTCTAACCTCTAGTTTCCTCAATTATAAAAGCAGGTGATCATAACCAGTGATGTGATTATTTTGAAGATTATAAATTATCTATGTAAAATACTTAGTAGAGTGGTGGCATAGAGTAGACATTCAACTATTCTTTTAAAGTAGGATTACACAATTGTAGGGCTACATGTTATGCAAACTTCTCTCTATATACAACTACTCAAAATGAGTTTTTTTCCATTTGCTATGGCTCTAGTAGATCACTGTTCTTTGTCTGCTCCAAGTAATTACTTTACCCAGAACTATGGCGTTTATTCATTCATCCATCCATGCATCTATCTCTACCTACCTACCTACCTACATATCTATCTCTTATGTATCTTTTTAGCTCCAGGCCAGACAAGACCTTTCTTGTGATCTCCAAACACATGTATCAATGTTTGCTTGACTCCTTCACTTACATTATATAAATCTCATTCTTACCATAGTTAAAATAGAGCTATTATGCTTGCTTCCTCTGTCCCAAGCTATTCCTTTCCTCTTGCCACCAAACACCTTCACTGTATTAGTAAAAGGGACCATCGTGCATCAGAATAATTTCTGATTCCTTTCTTTTACATTCTACCCAGCAATAGCTTTCATTTGCTTGCCAACAAGATATGTGATTAACTGGTCTCTCTGTTTCCACCTCTCCTTTTTATATTCTGTTCTGCACACAACAACTTTAATTTTTTAAATTATTGTTTGCTTTTTTACTTTATGTTGTAAGCGAAAACAGAGGCAGAACACAGTACTGAATGTATAACTTAGTGAATTATTATAAGACAAACCGTCTTGTAACCACCACTCAAGTTAAAACAAACAGAAAAAAGATCTGCTAGCTGCTGCAACAGCCCCTCCATGTATCCTAATGACAACTCCTTTTCCCCAAAAGTAACTATTCTCTTGACCTTTGTAGTAATTACTGTATTGTATTTACTTTTGGCTTTATTCCTCAAGCAAACATCCCTAGTCACTGTAGTTGAATTTTGCTCAGTTTTCTCAATTTAATATGCTTAGAAATCTCTTTAATCTACAGGGTCTCTCTAACTCTGTCTTTTCCCTACGGTTTATTTGAGTGACCTGGGCCATTTGACCTGTAGAAAGCTTCTTTATCTTAGAAAACAAATCAGGTCACATCTTTCTCCTGCTTAGAATAAAATCCAAACTCCGAATGTGCAGGGCCTGATACGGCCTTATGTGTGCCTGCTTCTTCATCTGCATACTGATTCCCTCCTCCTCTCTGCTCTCAGGGCACACCATTTGTCTATCAGGGTTGGAAGAAAAGGACTGTGTCTATGAAAGGAAAATTTATTTTTTTTTACAAGTCATACGAATTCATGAAAAAAATAATTGTAGACCTGTTAGATTTTTCTATGTGAAATCTGAGACTTACCCAATGTATTAATAATTTACTAATAAGCACTAATAAGTTTAGTAATAAATGCTACCTTTCACTGGAAATTCTCAATCCTATCAATCAGTATCACGAATAACTCGGCTCAAATTTCTGAGTAAAATCTCAAGAGTAAAGATATTTTGATCTCCCACTTTTTAAGAAGAGAAAATTCAAGTGTTCACCTTAGAAAGGGCAAAATATTATGTTCGCCAGTTAAACTATAAACTTCATGTAAGGACTATGTGTTTTATCTCATTTTTTTCCCAGTCCCTTAACAGTGCCAATAAATACCTGCTGATTGAATAACTTATTAATTGAAACTTTCTTTACAATTTTAGAGGTTGCCTTTTATGAAACATATAAAGATAATTCATCTTAGAATTTAGTACAGTGGTAAATAAGACTTTTAAAAATAGGTGCAGAGTTAACTGGTTCGTATTGTTCCTCAGTAAATGAAATATTATCACCCGTACAAGGCTTCTTTCATTAACTGAAATTGATTAATTATATTTTATCCCATTCTTTATTCTTAATTCTTCCTTGCTGTGTGGACAACTATTCTGGTATGTTTAATGCATGCAATGATGTTTGAGAGTGTGTTTATGTATTTAGAAATATATTAACTACTCAATAAACTAATACAATGTCTTAGTTTATTTATTTTTTTAACCAAACCCTCTATTGCTAGTCTATTACTTCACACTGTACAGAGTAATCCATGGTGTCCACCATATTTTAGCTACCATTCTTTGTTGTGGTACCCAACTCCCCCTCACCACATATGGCCCTATGATTTACATCATAAGACATGTGCACTTAAAGACCTATGAGGATTTATTTAGGGAATATACACAGGAACCAAATAGCTTGGTAATGGATAATGCTCTCCAGATTGGCTTTATCTACACTCTTACTTCAGTGTGTGAGGGTTCTTATCTATCCACAGCCTGCTTATTTTAAATTTTTTCTAGCCTAGAAGGTATAGATTTGTTTTATTTTGCATTATTCTTATAATTAATCAATATGAACATGTCTTCACAAGCTGACTTTCTGATTTCATCTACCTTCACCCCACCACATTCTATTCATGCCTTCCCCAACTCAGTTCATGATAACTCCATCATTGCAGTTATTAGGACATTTCTGTCTTTTTCTCATGTCTGTTTTAAATGGGCAAGCATAGCCTGTTGTCTCTATTCTCAAAATATATATGATCACATGTCAACATCACATCTCACACATCCCAGTGTGAGCCACCCTTCCTCCCATACGAGTTACTGCAATTGCTTATATCAAATTTTCCTGCTTCTCTTCTTATATCTCAGGATTCAGAGTGATCCATTTAAAACATAATTGAAAGAGACACGTATATCCCAATGTTCATTGCAGCACTGTTTATAATAGCCAGGACATGGAAGCAACCTAGATGTCCATCAACAGACAAATGGATAAGAAAGCTGTGGTACATATACACAAAGGAATATTACTCAGCCATTAAAAAGAATACCTTTGAATCAGTTCTAATGAGGTGGATGAAACTGGAGCCTATTATACCGAGTGAAGTAAGCCAGAAAGAAAAGCACCAAATACAGTATACTAATGCATATATATGGAATTTAGAAAGATGGTAATGATAACCCTGTATGAGAGACACAGATGTACAGAACAGTCTTTTGGACTCTGTGGGAGAGGGCGAGGGTGGGATGATTTGGGAGAATGGCATTGAAACATGTATATTATCATATGTGAAACGAATCACCAGTCCAGGTTTGATGCAGGATACAGGATGTTTGGGGCTGGTGCACTGGGATGACCCAGAGGGATGGTATGGGGAGGGAGGTGGGAGGAGGGTTCAGGATGGGGAACACGTGTACACCCGTGGCAGATTCATGTCAATGTATGGCAAAACCAATACAATATTATAAAGTAATTAGCCTCCAATTAAAATA
This sequence comes from Redunca redunca, assembly GCA_006410935.1. Classification (NCBI taxonomy): domain Eukaryota; kingdom Metazoa; phylum Chordata; class Mammalia; order Artiodactyla; family Bovidae; genus Redunca; species Redunca redunca. Next base: position 258,425 of record SJYQ01000325.1, on the reverse strand, counting down.
AATACATTTATATTAAAAAATAAATGAAACATAACTCAAATCATGTCCTTCCTCTTTCAACCTTGTACTTATTCAGGTAAAACCCAAATTATTTACAATGAACACAGGCTTTTCTTCTAACTATACTGTCTGCATGGAATGCCTCTTTTTCAGGTATGCAACTCTTTATCTCCTCCAGTTCTTCATTTAACTATCATCGCTGTCCTATTTGATCCTGCAAACCTTCTCCTTGCCCCCTACTCCTATTTCTTCTTCAGTTCAGTTCAGTCACTCAGTCGTGTCCGATTCTGTGACCCCATGGACTGCAGCACACCAGGCTTCCCTGTCCATCACCAACTCCCAGAGCCTACTCAAACTCATGTCCGTTGCATCAGTGATGCCATCCAACCATCTCATCCTCTGTCTTCCCCTTCTCCTCCCACCTTCAATCTTCCCCAGCATCAAGGTCTTTTCCAGTGAGTCAGTTCTTCACATCAGGTGGCCAAAATATTGGAGCTTCAGCTTCAGCATCAGTCCTTCCAATGAATATTGAGGACTGATCTCCTTTCAGATGGACTGGTTGGATCTCCTTGCAGTCCAAGGGACTCTCAAGAGTCTTCTCTAACACCACAGTTCAAAAGCATCAATTCTGCTGTGCTCAGCTTTCTTTATAACCAACTCTCANATCCATACATGACTACTGGAAACACCGTAACTTTGACTAGATGGACCTTTGTTGGTAAAGTAATGTCTCTGCTTTTTAATATGCTGTCTAGGTTGACTATAACTTTTCTTCCAAGCAGCAAGCATCTTTTAATATCATTGCTGCAGTCACTATCTGCAGTGATTTTGGAGCCCCAAAATAAAGTCTGTCACTGTTTCCATTGATTCCCCATCTATTTGCCATGAAGTGATGGGACCGGATGCCATGATCTTAGTTTTCTGAATGTTGAGCTTTAAGCCAACTTTTTCACTCTCCTCTTTCACTTTCATCAAGAGGCTCTTTAGTTCTTCTTTGCTTTCTGCCATAAGGGTGGTGTCATCTATATATCTGAAATTGATGTTTCTCCCAGCAATCTTGATTCCAGCTTGTGATTCATCCAGCCCAGCATTTTGCATGATGTACCCTGCATATAAGTTAAGTTATCAGGGTGACAATATACAACCTTGACATGCTCCTTTCCTGATTTGGAATAAATTCTGTTGTTGCATGTCCAGTTTTAACTGTTGTTTCTTGCATACAGATTTCTCAAGAGGCAGGTCAGGTGGTCTGGAATTCCTATCTGTTTCAGAATTTTCGACAGTTTGTTGTGATCCACACAATCAAAGGCTTTGGCGTAGTCAATAAAGCAAAAGTAGATGTTTTCCTGGAACTCCCTTGTTTTTTTGATGATCCAGTGGATGTTGACAATTCTGTCCTTTATTGTGCTCATCTTTGCATGAAATGTTCCCTTGGTATCTCTAATTTTCTTGAAGAGATATCTAGCCTTTCCTATTCAATTGTTTTCCTCTATGTCTTTGCAATGATCACTGAGGAAGGCTTTCTTATCTCTTCTTGCTATTCTTTGGAATTCTGCATTCAAATGGGCATATATTTCCTTTTCTCCTTTGCCTTTCATTCCTCTTTTCTCAGGTATTTGTAAGGCCTTGTCAGACAATCATTTTGCCTTGATGCATTTCTTTCTCTTGGGAATGGTCTTGATCCTTGCCTACTGTACAATGTCATGAACCTCCATCCATAGCCTTCAGGCACTCTATCAGATCTAATCCCTTGAATCTATTTGTCACTTCCACTGTATAATTGTAAGGGATTTGATTTAGGTCATACCTGAATGGTCCAGTGGTTTTCCCTACTTTCTTCGATTTAAGTCTGAATTTGGCAATAATGAGTTCACGATCTGAGTCACAGTCAGCTCCCAGTCTTATTTTTGCTGACTGTATAGG
>SJYQ01000325.1:240641-256316 GCA_006410935.1 Redunca redunca | reverse complement strand
GTAGTCAATAAAGCAAAAGTAGATGTTTTCCTGGAACTCCCTTGCTTTTTTGATGATCCAGTGGATGTTGACAATTCTGTCCTTTATTGTGCTCATCTTTGCATGAAATGTTCCCTTGGTATCTCTAATTTTCTTGAAGAGATATCTAGCCTTTCCCATTCAATTGTTTTCCTCTATGTCTTTGCAATCAATGATCACTGAGGAAGGCTTTCTTATCTCTTCTTGCTATTCTTTGGAATTCTGCATTCAAAGGGTATATATTTCCTTTTCTCCTTTGCCTTTCACTCCTCTTTTCTCAGGTATTTGTAAGGCCTTGTCAGACAATCAATTTGCCTTGATGCATTTCTTTCTCTTGGGAATGGTCTTGATCCTTGCCTACTGTACAGTGTCATGAACCTCCATCCATAGCCTTCAGGCACTCTATCAGATCTAACCCCTTGAATCTATTTGTCACTTCCACTGTATAATTGTAAGGGATTTGATTTAGGTCATACCTGAATGGTCCAGTGGTTTTCCCTACTTTCTTCGATTTAAGTCTGAATTTGGCAATAATGAGTTCACGATCTGAGTCACAGTCAGCTCCCAGTCTTATTTTTCCTGACTGTATAGGGCTTCTCCATCATTTGCTGCAAAGAATACAACCAATCTGATTTTGGTATTGACCATCTCGTGATGTCCTTGTGTAGAGTCTTCTCTTGTGTTATTGGCAGAGGGTGTTTGCTATGACAAGCGCATTCTCTTGGCAAAACTCTGTTATTCTTTGACCTGCTTCGTTTTGTACTCCAAGGCAAAATTTGCCTGTTACTCCAGGTATCTCTTCCATGCCAAGATGGTGGAGGAATACGATGGGGAGATCACTTTCTCCCCCTCAAATTCATCAAAAGATCATTTGAATGCTGAACAACTTCCACAGAACAGCTTCTGAGCACTGATGAAGGACACCAGGCATCCAGAAAGGCAGCTCATTCTCTTTGAAAGGATGCAGGACAAAACATAAAAGACAATAATAAACAGGCAAAAGGATTAGGAATGGAGACCTGTCCTGGGGAGGGAGTCCTGAAGGAAGAGAAGATTTCACACGGTAGGAACCCCTCTCACAGGCGGGTGTGTGGAGTTTTGGAATCTCAGAAAGCAACATAACAGAAAAAAAAAACAAAAAAACAAAAAAAACCCACAGACTACAGGCCTAACCATAACTGCGGAAAAGAGAACTTTCCCCGTGAAAGGCTCTAACCTAACAACCTAAGGCGCAGCCTGGCCTGCTCACAGAACACAAGATTGAGCCAATACCAAAGGAAAGCTGGCCAGCTCCCCTCTCACCCAGAAGCAGAGAGGCAGGCTTGTGACAGCCAGAGCTAGAAGGCAAGGGGCTGCTGCAATCTCAGCCCCAGAAATGGCATCTTCCACGAAACTGTGAGCAGACTCCCAGCTGCCAACCTCATCTTCCTGAGATTCTGGATGGTTAACATCTGCCACGAGGGTCACAGCCTGAGGCCAGCTCTCCAAAGGAGACATACAGCGCACCTGAGATGGTTCTCACTCGGGAAACCGAGTGTTCAGGACCAGAGAGGTGATTAAGATGCATGGCCCATGTGGGACAGTCAGTCCCCAAGCATTCGGTCACCTGAGCTGCTCAGACCTGGGAAGGGTATGAAACACACGCCCAACACACGGACTGAGCCAGAACTGTGTATGAGGGTCTCCTATAGAGGTGCGGGTCAGCAGTGGCCTGCCACAGGGGCTCTGGGCGCAGCAGACCTGGCTGTAGCATAAGCCCTCTTGGAGGAGGTCACCATTAACCCCACCATAGAACCACCAGAACTTACACAGGGCTGGGGAAACAGGCTCTGGGAGGGCACAAACAGAACCTTGTGTACACCAGACCCAGGAGAAAGGAGCAGTGACGCCCCAAGAAACTGGCCTGCACATGCCCATGAGTGTCCAGAGTCTCTGGTGGAGGCGTGGGTTGGTGGTGGGCTGCTGCAGGGTCAGAGGCACTGAGTGTGGCAGTGCACGCATGGGACCTTTTGAAGGAGGTCGCCATTACCCTCATTACCTCCACCATAGTTTGGCTTCAGGTCAAGCAACAGGGAGGGAACACAGCCCTGCCCATCAACAGAAAATTGGATTAAAGATTTACTGATGGGCCCGCCCATCAGAACAAGACCCAGTTTCCCCCTCAGCCAGTCTCTCCCATCAGGAAGTTTCCATAAGCCTCTTATCCTTATCCATCAGAGGGCAGACAGAATGAAAACCACAATCACAGATAACTAACCAAACTGATCACATGGACCACAGCCTTGTCTAACTCGGTGAGACTATGCGCCATGATGTGTAGGGCCACCCAAGATGGATGGGTCATGGCAGAGAGTTCTGACAAAACGTGGTCCACTGGAGAAGGGAATGGCAATCCACTTCAGTATTCTTGCCTTGAGAACCCAATGAGCAGTCCTTCTTCTTACCTTGGTATTTATTTTTTCCAAAGAACTTATCTATTCTAATGTATTTGCAATTAATTCATTTTTAAATGTCTGTCTGTCACCCTTCCACTGCCCCCAGAATATAAGCCCCTTAAGAACAGAGGTCTTTGTTTAGTTCAAGAATATATCATAGTGTCTGTCTCATAGTTACCAAACAATAAATATTTTCTGAGTGAACCATATTGTCAGCCTTTTGGATTTCTATTGCTATACACTGTGTTCATTTTCCTTTCCTTTCTACCACTTCCTTGTTGGTATGTACATTATAGACATGAATCCTTTTCTGTTATAGCCATTGCAAATATATACCTCTGATATGTCACCCCTGTGAATTTTATTCATGGAGTCCTTTGTTGAATAAAAAATCTTCATTTTGATATAATCCAACTTATCATACTTTGTCCAATGATTTAAACTTATGAAGTTTTGTTTTTCTAAAAAACAATCTTCAAATCTAGGTCATAAAATATTGTATTTTATTTAATTAAGTTTTCTACTTTCACCTTTCACAGCATTTCTTTAGTTTATCTCTAGCATTTTAATTTCCTTAGACATCTACATAAGTTGTTAAATATAGGTCTAGTGTTTTTCCCCATGTTGTGGTCCATTTATGGTCCTATATATAGATCTACCTTTGAATTCTATTCTTTTCTATTTTGTTAATTTGTTTTTCACCACACAATCCTATTTTCTAATTCCAAAAATTGAAATATCATTGACATATAATGATATATCAGTTTCAAGTGTAAAACATAGTGTTTTGACNTCTTGCCTGAAAAATCCCATGGATGGAGGAGCCTGGTAGGCTACAGTCTATGGGGTCACGAAGAGTTGGACATGACTGAGTGACTTCACTTTCACTTTTCACTTTCCTGCATTGGAGAAGGAAATGGCAACCCACTCCAGTGTTCTTGCCTGGAGAATCCCAGGGACGGCAGAGCCTGGTGGGCTGCCATCTATGGGGTCACATAGAGTCGGACACGACTGACCGACTTAGCAGCAACAGCAGTAGCAGCAACTTCTTTCATCAGCGTCTCCTTGGTATTTTTATTCCCAGGTATTTTTTTTTTTCTTTTTGGTGCAATAGTAAATGGGATTGTTTTTAAATTTCTCTTTCTGATAATTCTTCATTAGTGTATAGAAATGTCACAGATTTCTATATATTTTATTTTGTATCCTGCAACTTTACTGGATTCATTTATTAGTATTAATAGTTGAAGAGTGGGAGCTTAGGGGTTTTCAGTATAGTATCATGCCATTTGTAAGTATCGAGTTTTGCTTCTATCCTCCATTCTGGATGCCTTTTATCTCTCTCTCTTGCTCTCTCTCTCTCTCTTTTTTTTTTTTTGGTCTGATCACTGCAGCTATTACTTCTAATGTGTGTAATCAGTTGCTTCAGCTGTGTCTGATTCTGTGACTGCATGGACCACAGCCCACCAGGCTCCTCTGTCCTTGGGATTTTCCTGGCAAGAATTCTAGAGCGGGTTGCCATGCTCTCCTCCAGGGGATCTTCCCAACCCAGGGACTGAAGCTACATCTCCTGCACAGCAGGTGGATCCTTTACTGCTGAGCCATGGGGGAAGCCCAACACTATGTTGAATCAAAGTGGCAATGGTTGGCACACTTGTGTTTTTGATCTTACAGGAAATACTTTCAGCTTTTCATTATTGAGCAAGTTAGCTGTGAGTTTGTCATATATGGCCTTTGTTATGTTGACATGTTTTCTCTATAGTTAGCTATTCATAGCATGATATATTCCATATAAATTTTGAGTAATTTCTTAAAGTTCCATGAAACATTGACCTGAAATTTTGATTAGGTTTACTTTGAGCTTAGAGATTCATTTTGGAGCATTGACATCTTTATAATATTAAATCGTCCAATCCAAAGCATGAAATGTATTTTTAGTTCAGATAATCTTTAATGTTTTATTTGGAGTTTTCACATAGTCTCCATATTTTTAAAATAAATATCCGTTAAACATATGTTATATGCCAGACAATCTTGTGGGTGTTGCGGATCCAACAATGGAAAACATACAGAAATGTCTGCCTTCTTGGACATCGTGGTGGTGGTCTAGTCGCTAAATTGTGTCTGACTGTTATGTTTTACTTAAAGAAAAATAGACAGTAAATATAGGAAATAAATAATCAGTACAGTGTGTCATAATTACTATGGAGAAAAATAAAATGGGGAAAGTAGATAAAGAACACAGGAGGATTGAAAGTATTGGGAGAGAGTGCCATAGAATTCATGTATATACTCTGCTGAGAAATTCCTAATTACTTTATAACTTATAATTCCTAAATACTTCACAATTATTATATGGGGTATTTTATTTTACTTTTTTAGTTGGTTATTGCTGGCATACAAAAATGCTATTGATTTCTGTAAGGTGGTCTTGATTTAGTTCTCTTTTATAGATTGTTGAAAAAGTGTTCCTGGTTTATAGTCATATCGTCTATAAATAGTGATAGTTTTTATAATCTTTCGTCCATCTTAATCTATTTCCTTTTCTTGTATCATAGTCTAAAACCTCTAAGGTCATATGAAAAAATAGCCGTGATGGCTGGTATTCTTTCTTCTTCCTGATCTAAAGGCAGGAATCTGCAGATTCTCCATTAAATACAATATTCTCTGTAGATTCAGGGTATTTAATTTGAATTAAGTTTTTAAGTTTGNGGCAGGAATCTTCAGATTCTCCATTAAATACAATATTCTCTGTAGATTCAGGGTATTTAATTTGAATTAAGTTAAGTTTTTAAGTTTGAAGTATATTAAAGTAAAGGATTAGCTTCTCTAGAATATATCAAAGCATATCATAAGGCAACTACAATTAAAATTATAGTATTGGTGTAGAAAAAGACATGTGTCAATAAATCAACATACAAACTCAAAAGAAACCTTTGTCATGGGTATTTAGTGTATCATAGTTGTGTAATTAATTTAGAAAATATGTATGATAGTGGGAAAAATAGCTCATCTTTCCTATTGTATGTAAAAATGATCAATTCTTAATATCTAGAGGTGAAGAAGTTCACTTAACAAATGATTTTATGTTCATTCCCATTTAAATCTAAAGTATATAATGGTAAAAGAATAAGAAAGCAATAAATCCACAAAGCATAAAGGACAATAAATAAATTAATATGTTTTATAAGAAATGCCAGGAACATTTTAAAAGCTAGGGAGCAAATTCTTTCTTATCTTTTTAAGGTCCAGAGATAACATAGGCTCTATGACACTTTCCCTTTCAGCAGTGCCCACGTAGGCAGCCATGTAGGTAGGCTGTCTACTCTTTTTAAAAAGTGGGTCTCAGGCTGGGAGAAGACCTATTTACACCAGCTCTCAAGCCCTTTACAGGGCAATGCCACCTACCCGAGCAGAGGATGAGAAGAGACTGGTTACTCTCACTTAGATGAGGCACGTGGTGGAAATCTCCCCTGCTACCCTTGGGAAAAGGAAAATGGGGAATAGAAGTTTCACTGCACAATGCTTAGCATCCTCACTAGAGTATTTTTGACAGAGGGTAGTGGTGTTTTATTAAAGATCCTGAACACTAAAAATCCCTAAGTACAAACCAACATATGGAAGATCATCTTCCTTAAAGTGAAGGGAAAGGCAAAAGTCCTAAGGTTACAGAATGTGATGGTAGAATTACAAACCTGGACTGTGTGTGTGCTCAGTCACGTCCAACTCATTGCAACCCCCTGGACTGTACCCCGCCAGCCTCCTCTGTCCATGGAATTTTCCAGGCAAGAATACTGGAGTGGTTTGCCATTTCCCACTCCAGAGGATCCTCCTGACTCAGGGATCAAATCCATGTCTCTTGAGTCTCCTGTGCTGGCAGGCAGATTCTCTACCAGTGAGCAACATGGGAAGCCTGGACAGCAGCCCAATAATAAGTAACAGCTGTCAGGTATCGGCATAAAAAACGTCTCCTTGCCCGACGCCAGATTAGGTGACGTACCGCAGAGCAGCCCGTGGGCCCCTGGGTTGCTGATCTAGGAGTTATTGCTCAGAGGGGTGTGGTGATGGGTGAACTGGAATGGGGAAGTTTTGATGTAATCTCCGTGGTCCTACGGTTCAGTCAGTTCAGTTGTTCAGTCACGTCTGACTCTTTTTGACCCCATGGACCCATGGTCCTAATGTGGGATAAAAATCCCAACAATCCAAAGGGGCATCCCTGGTGGTTCAGTGGTAAAGAATCTGCCTCCATGCAGGAGCCTCAGGAGATGTGGGTTCAGTCCCTGGGTCAGGAAGATCCCTTGGAGAAGGGAATGGCAACCCACTCCAGTATTCTTGCCTGGAGAATCCCGTGGACAGAGGAGCCTCATGGGCTACAATCCATGGGGTTGCAAATAGTCGAACATGACCAAAGTGACTTAGCATGGATGCAGGTACAATCCAAAGCTGGTATTACTGAAGACTCAGACGTACTTCCCCTGAGAAATTAAAGTTTGGTGAGTTCTTTCTCATGCTCCAGAGACAAACAAAATTTTCACTTTCAAAGTTGAAATGTAGGTTAGGGTGTTAGATGCAGAAGTGACCAGGCAGAGGGAGAGGAAAATTAAAAGAAATCTAATAAGCAAAAAATAATTGGCCCCTTGAGATTTTATCACTAAGTTATAGAAAGTTACCTGTTCCAACTGCACTTGCTTCAAACTCCACAACTCTCCCAGCCCTGCCATCTTTCCGAGGCACAGGATGGCCCCCTCCATTCTCCAGAGGTAACTCAGCCATTTCCAGTCTTTCTTCAGCACTTATTTAGCAACATAAACTGTGAAACTAGCTTCCTGTAATCCATGACTTCTGTATTCTTCAAGTCTCAGAGTATAGTGGCTTGATATAGTTGTCCTCTGGTAGAAGTTCATCCTAAAAATTATGTTCTGTCTATGCAAATTATGTTTGTGAGTGTACAGCTAAGTAGGTTTGAAAAGAAGTTTGAGAACAGTTTAAGCATGACTGAGTGCTTATATGTGTGGGTTCCAAAGGGACCATGATGGAAAGTGATCCTATGAGTGGAAAGAATTCTGGGCTTTCCTTCACCTGTGTAATGATTTTAGCTTAATTACGTGGCTACTCAAATTTTTACCTCTGGCTTTGGAATGATTACCAAGTGACCTGGAAATGTAGTCCACTTTTTATATTAGTGTGATAGTAACCATTTACATGAACTGTGGGGGATATGTTGGTTCAATTTATAAGCACTCACCACTGCACAGAAGAGATTCATGGGAGTCAGCTCAGAAGGGACGAATTTTCTCAATCAGATGAAATTCATACCCTCAGACCAGGACCCTTCATCATGTCTCACCTCTTACTTTTTAAGGATATTCTTTTGTCTGGAGAAAACTATTCTTAGGTTTAAAACTTTGAAAGCTAATTTAAAAATATAAGCAATTGATTTATTCATTTCTGATATTGGATCATTTTTATTTCCTTATATTTCATATTCAGAGCTCTTAGTTTTCTCTTAGAAGAGGAAGGAAGGAATTCCTGCCATGGATCCACTATAAAACACTGTTCATCACCATATCAGACACAGAGTAGAAACATGATCACCTTTTCAAGTTTATGAAAGAGGCCTTTCACGTACTTCAAGAATAGAGTCTCTAAGGGGGAGATGTGCTGTGTTTCTCTTCCTTATGTTGCTGAAGTGGCTTGAAGGCCAGATCTCAACTTCACAGGTAGACGAGAGGGACCTACTCTGGCCCACCAGGACTCTGAAGTAAATGGGCTCAAAAGTAGAAAGTAGGATCTCATTTAGTCTCCTTGATATGTTTCCTGATTTTCACAATTGGTATATCCATAGCCTTTTAAAAAATGACTGTCATGTGCTATACACAAGGTCTGCTATATATCAGTTCAGTTCAGTCGCTCAGTCGTGTCTGACTCTGGGACTCCACGAATCACAGCACGCCAGGCCTCCCTGTCCATCACCAACTCCTGGAGTTCACTCAGACTCACGTCCATTGAGTCAGTGATGCCATCCAGCCATCTCATCCTCTGTCGTCCCCTTCTCCTCCTGCCCCTAATCCTTCCCAGCATCAGGGTCTTTTCCAGTGAGTCAACTCTTCGCATGAGGTGGCCAAAGTACTGCTATGTATAGGAGCAGCATAATGGATGTGCCCCAGCTTGTCAGATAACCCTACTTACCTGTTGACTCCTCCATTGTCTAGTCACTTCGGCTCTCTTTCCCATCTGTAAAACAGTTAATAAGCCAAAGCTCACAGTGTTGTTGTGAAGACATATTTTTGTGGCTTAGTCATTGTGTCCGACTCTTTGTCACCCCATGGACTGTAACCCTCCAGGCTCCTCTTTATGAGATTTCCCAGGCAAGAAGTACTGAAGTGAGTTGCCATTTCCTTCTCCAGGGGATCTTCCTGACCCAGGGATGTAACCTGTATCTCTTGTGTTTTCTGCATTGGTAGGCAGATTCTTTATCACTTGCACCACCTGGGAAGCCCCATATATTAGTTGATATATGAGATATTTAGTATAATGACTAGTACAGAGTAAGTGTTCAGTAAATAAAAATAAATTGAATTATGGTTCTTATTTTTCTTTTACCATCTTTCCCACTCCAGTGGATTTTTGCACTCTGGCTGTGCAAAAGTGTTTCAGTGAAGAATATTACTTATATCTTTAAATATTGTGCATTTTTTGCCAGTGTTGCAGCTGAATGTCTTGTTCCAATCAATTTGATGTAAGTGACAGAAAGCTTTCAGTGCAAAGACTTGAAAGTGGTATCTTTGTTCAGTCATCATTTCTAATAATTTCTGTGTCATATTCAATTTCTGAAAGTTCTTTTTTTAATAAATTCCTTGACATTTTGGACCTTATTCAAAGCAGAACTAAGTCCTGAACATTTTATAGTTAACCATAGGAAAATAAACTATAATAGCAAGACCTCCAGCCATCTGTGTTGTAAGTGGTGTGATCTGTAACAACCATCCTAAACGTTTTTATGCTAAAACTGGAAACTTTTAATAAATGCAATCTGCTGCCCACCTGCTGTTTGATTAGTAAATAAGCCATTGTAATAATGACCCTCATGTGGAACTTTCAGGTACTGTCACAAGAGTAGCTCAGAGACCTCAGACTCCCACCTGCACACTTTAGTTATGGATACATTTCTTTCTTTGAGTAGGAAACATAAAATAAGTTTTGACTTGGGGTTAAAAAAACTGTTACTGTCTCTGTTATCATGTTCTATAATTAAGACCTGATTTTCTACCTTCTGCCTTCACTGGTGAGGAGTGATTCCTGTTATATTGGTGAATGAATGAGTTGTCCTTTCCTTGAGAAAACATTGTTGTTAAGTAATAACAATGGGCTTCCCTGATGTCTCAGTGGTAAAAAAATCTACTTGCAACGCAGGAGATGCAGGTTCAATCCCTGGGCCAGGAAGATCCCCTGGAGGAGGGCATGGCAACCCACTCCAATATTCTTGCTTGGAGAATCCCATGGACAGAGGAACCTGGTGGGCTATAGTCCACAGGGTCACAAAGAGTTGGACATGACTGAAGTGTCTGAGCATGCACACATGATAACATGACATCATTAAACACATTAGAAATTACCCTTGGAGGACATAAGAGATACAGTTTAACAGGTATGTATGCCTTCTCTTCATTTAACACCTGATTCTTGAAGTTGGACATCGTGGGTTGACATGCCCACCTGGGCCACTGGTGTGAGGTAGGTGAAGATGAGACCTTCCACCTGACACTCTCAGATTAAAAGGGCAAATTATAGAAAACAAATTCAAAATCCCTTGGTAATAAGTATGAGAATATTACTTAAAACATTCAGGATTTCATGAATACATTCTACTGAGGAGGGGTGAGTACAGTTTTGTCTGAGTCATCCAGAGAGTAAACAAAACAAAAAAGTTAAATGGTACTGAACATCATGTAGAATTCAGAAGAAGCTCTTTCATGTGGGCTAAAAACTTTCTCACCAGAAAGACAGTAATTATCCCCTCTGATAACTACTAACTTAACTAGAATTTTAAATCTAAACACTTCATTAATTTCCTTCCTCCATTTAAGAGTAGATATTTGAGAGAAAAACTTATGTTCTAATAAATTGAATTTCAAGAATGTAACCTTTTTTCCCCTTGATTTCCAGCTGCACAACTGGGTACTGTTACATTCTTCCTCTACAGATAACATTAAGCAGAGTTTGGATGACAGGGAGAACTTTAAGTTCAAATAGGTAGGTCCTCCATGTGGTATGAAAGCCACCTTCCAATCCTGAGTTTCTTTAATTCATCATTTTGACATCTTTAGTTCAGTTCTTAGAAACTAATGGGTCAGGGGAATAAAACACAGACATGGATGAGTGAGTTCATTCTGCTGGGGCTGTCCAGCAACTGGGGGACTCAAGTCTCCCTCTTTGTCTTGTTCTTGGCCATGTACTTGGTGACTATTGTGGGAAATGTCCTCATCCTTCTTCTGATCAGACTGGACAGCAGGCTTCATACCCCCATGTATTTCTTCCTTAGTGTTTTATCTCTTATGGACCTTTGTTACTCAAGCAGTATTGTCCCTCAAATGCTGGTCCACCTGCTCTCAGTCCAGAAGTCCATCCCATTCTACAGCTGTCTGATCCAGCTCTCTACATCCCTGGCACTGGCTGCGTCTGAGTTCCTATTGCTGGGGGCCATGGCCTATGACCACTATGTGGCAGTGTGCTACCCACTACACTACACGGTCATCATGCGTGGAGGGCTGTGTCTGGGACTGGCTGTTGGCTGCTTGGTGGCTGGTTTCACGAATTCACTGATGGAGACAGTCATCACCTTTCGGCTTCCCCTGTGTCACAATGTTATTAATCACTTTGCTTGTGAGACCCTAGCAGTGCTGCGGCTAGCGTGTGTGGATATCTCTTTCAACAAGGTCCTGGTGGCCATCTCAGGGTTTCTGATGATCATGCTTCCCTTTTCCCTGGTTCTGTTTTCCTATGTTTGCATAGTTGCTGCCATTCTGCACATTCATTCTGCTCAGGGACGCAGCAAAGCATCTGGGACGTGCGCCTCTCGCCTCACTGTGGTTTCCATGTCCTTTGGAACAGCCATCTTCACCTGCCTGGGGCCACGGCCCACCTACTCAGTGGAGGGGAGAAGACGGTCGCTCTGTTCTATGCTGTAGTGGCCCCTGTGTTGAACCCGTTGATTTACAGCTTGAGAAATAAAGAAGTTATGGCTGCTCTCAGTAAACTTTTAGAGAAATTCAGAGACAAAGGGTAGAGACTATAAGAACTTCTTGTTATCTATCATCAAAATCAAAAAGAAGATCAGATAAGTGAAGGTGGGACTGCCACATGTACACTAAAGAAGACTATTATGGTCAGATCCTGGATTCCAAGTGAACAATTTCTCCACATAATTAATGGATTTCCTCATGTAGGCCAATACCAGGTAATTTACATACCAGTGATTCATGAAAGGGCCTTTTCTTAGATCATCTTATCTCCGGTATCCAGTAGTATTTAGGATTCTTCTCCCATTTCTACATTTTATTAGCCTGTCAATGTTTAAAGGAATAATGCATGGCTTCATCAACAGACCTGGTTTGTGGATTGAATGGATAGATGAATTCTGACAATTAGGCCTGCTTACATTTTTGTGGGCTAGAAGAGAGAATGTCTGTTTCTCTTTCTACATGACAGTACTCCAATTGTTTTTAGAACAGCTTGATTTCCTCCAAATGGTTTCTTCAACTCCTTAAAAAAAATAACATCAATTTTGGAGCTTTTGATACTCTCTATTCTTAAATGTAGACTGTGATATTATATTCTGAAATAAATAATACATGACAGAATATTTGTTCAGACCATTATGCTGGATCTTACTTGCTTTGAAGATGAGAAATCCGTGGCTTCTCTAATAGTCTTTTTTATTGTGGTAAAACATACAATATATAATATAAAATTTGCCATTTTAGTCATTTTTAAGTGTGTACTTCAATGGCATTAATTACATTCACAATGTTGTGCAAACATCACCACTATCTATTTCCAAAGTTATTCATTACCATAGTCTTTTATTCAACTAATTTTCAAAGACCTGGTTCCTATAAACTGGTTACAAAGATTCCACACCCACTGTACTCATTTTCTCTTAAAGGTATATGCATTTTGTTTTACTAATCATTATTGATTTTCACACACCAACCTGCCTAGATTATTTTGAATTTTGACTCTCCAGTTCTTTCCATTTGTTTACTTTGTCTTTCTGTTAATATAGATGCAATAAATGGAAAAAGTTATAAAAATAAATACCAAATAGTACACATCAATTATATGTCACTGCAAACTTAGGGAGAAGGGGTGCAGAATGTCTTATAATTGGAATCATACAGCATACAGCCTTTTCATATTGGCTTCATTTAGTAATTAGCATTTAAGTTCCTTCATGTCTTTTCATGGCTTAATCATTCATTTCTTTTTTTTTTTTTCATTCATTTCTTTTTGGAACTGAATAATATTCTATCATCTGCATGTACCCCAGTTTATTCATTCATCTACTGAAGGACTTCTTGTCTGCTTCTAATTTTCAGTAATTATGAATAAAGCTGCTTATAAACATTTGTGTGCAGGTTTTGTGTGGACATATTTTTGACTACTTTAGGTAAATACCAAGTAACATGATTGCTGGATCATATGGTAAAAGTATGTTTTGCTTTGTAGAAAACCATCAGACTGTCTTCCAAAGTGGCTGTACCACTTGGCATTCCCACCAACAGTGAATGGGAGTTTCTATTGCTCCATATTTCTCCAGCATTCTCTAGTGTTTTGGATTTTGGCTGTTCTAATAGTGTGTAGTGGTATTTGATTATTGACTTAATTTGTATTTCCCTGATGACACCTGATATAGAGTATCTTCTCATATGTGTGTATTAATACTAGTTCAGACTCTTCCAGAATACAGAAAAGGAGTAAACACAACATTATTTTATGAAGTCAGGATTACGCTCACACCAAACCAAGCCAAGACATTATAGAAAGGAAACAATAGATCAATAACAGTCATGAACAGCCACACAAAATACTAAAAATATTGCCAAATAAAATCCCATACTTTGCAAAAATATAATAGCTTATATTTTAATTTAGTTCCACATCTTAAAATAAATCAATGTATATATTTCCCTGTATTAAGAGAATAAAAGGGAAAAACAATTTAGCACTTCAATAGGTGGCAAAAAGTATTAATGTTACTAAAAAAAATCTTTGCAAACTAGGTATAGAAGGAAACTTCTTAACCCAATAAAATGTATATACAAATAACTTACAGCTGACATCAATATTTATTAGCAAAAAGCAGAATCATTTTCTCTTTGACATTGAGAATAATCCTTAATGTCCATGATCATTAGTTTCCTTATCTGGAAATTCTGGCCAAAGTGATAAGGCCAGAAAAAGAAATAAAAGGAATGCAAATTAGAAAGAAACAAATAGAATCATTTTTTGTTCTCAGGCAGCATTATTATTTACATATAAAATCTCTAGGAATATACAACAAAGACCTTGGAATTAATAAGGGAATTTGGCAAGGTTGAAAGATGCAAAGATAATATATAAAGTATGAGGGTGTGCATGTGGGCAAGCTAAATCCCTTCAGCTGTGTCCTACTGTGTGTGACCCTATGGACTGTATCCTGCCAGGCTCCTCTGTGCATGGGATACTACAGACAGGAATACAGGAGTGGGTTGCCATGTCTTCCTCCAAGGGATCTTCCTGACACAGGGATCAAACCCATGTCTCTTATATCTCCTTCACTGCCGGTGGATTCTTCACTCCTGAGCCACTGGGGGAGCCAACAATTATGTATCAGTTTAGTTCAGTTCCGTCACTCAGTCATGTCCGACTCTGCGACCCCATGAATCGCAGCACACCAGGCCTCCCTGTCCATCACCAACACCCGGAGTTCACTCAAACTCATGTGCATTGAGTCGGTGATGCCATGCAGCCATCTCATCCTCTGTTGTCCCCTTCTCCTCCTGCCCCCAATCCATCCCAGCATCAGAGTCTTTTCCAATGAGTCAACTCTTCGCATGAGGTGGCCAAAGTATTGGAGTTTCAGCCTCAGCATCACTCCTTCCAATGAATACCCAGGACTGACCTCCTTTAGGATGGACTGGTTGGATCTCCTTGCAGTCCAAGGGACTCTCAAGAGTCTTTTCCAACACCACAGTTCAAAAGCATCAATTCTTCGAACACCACAGTTCAAAAGCATCAATTTTTCGGTGCTCAGCTTTTTTTACAGTCCAACTCTCACATCCATACGTGACCACTAGAAAAACCATAGCCTTTACTAGACGGACCTTTGTTGGCAAAAATAATATCTCTGCTTTTGAATATGCTATCTAGGTTGGTCATAACTTTCCTTCCAAGGAGTAAGCATCTTTTAATTTCATGGCTGCAATCACCATCTGCAGTGATTTTGGAGACCCAAAATATAAAATGTGACACTGTTTCCACTGTTTCCCCATCGATTTCCCACGAAGTGATGGGACCAGATGCCATGATCTTAGTTTTCTGAATGTTGAGCCTTAAGCCAACTTCTTCACTCTCCTTTTTCACTTTCATCAAGAGGCTTTTTAGTTCCTCTTTACTTTCTGCCATAAGGGTGGTGTCATCTGCATATCTGAGGTTATTGCTATTTCTCCCAGAAATCTTGATTCTAGCTTATGCTTCTTCCAGCCCAGCGTTTCTCATGATGTACTCTGCATATAAGTTAAATAAGCAGGGTGACAATATACAGCCTTGACATCCTCCTCTTCCTATTTGGAACCAGTCTGTTGTTCCATGTCCAGTTCTAACTGTTGCTTCCTGACCTGCATATAGGTTTCTCAAGAGGCAGGTCAGGTGGTCTGTGATTCCCATCTCTTTCAGAATTTTCCACAGTTTCTTGTGATCCACACAGTCAAAGGCTTTGGTGTAGTCAATAAAGCAGAAATAGATGTATTTCTGGAACTCTCTTGCTTTTTCCATGATCCAGCAGATGTTGGCAATTTGATCTCTGGTTCCTCTGCCTTTCCTAAAACTAGCTTGAACATCTGGAAGTTCACAGTTCAGGTATTGCTGAAGCCTAGCTTGGAGAATTTTGATCATCACTTTACTAGCGTGTGAGATGAGTGCAGTTGTGTGGCTGGGAGGGATGGGGGCAGGAGGAGAAGGGGAC
>SJYQ01000325.1:173669-239903 GCA_006410935.1 Redunca redunca | reverse complement strand
GTTCCAGATTCCTATGCAATATCGCTCTTTATAGCATCTGACCTTGCTTCTATCAGCAATCACATCCATAACTGGGTATTGTTTTTGCTTTGGCTCCTTTCCTTCACTCTTTCTGGAGTTATTTCTCCACTGATCTCCTGTAGCATATTGGGCACCTACCGACCTGAGGAGTTCCTCTTTCAGTATCCTATCATTTTGCCTTTTCATACTATTTATGGGGTTGGTATTTAAATATGTAGATTAATTAAATTTATAAATATTCATATAAATAAATATAAATCATATTTATATTTAAGGTAATGATGTTTTTGTAAACATTACTGAAAATTGTTGAGTAGGGAATTCCAAGACTTTATTTCTCCACAAAACAGCCAATAAGCTGGTAAAAGCTTTTGGAAGTAACCTTTGCAGAACTCTGAAATCTGGTAAAAAAAAAAACCTGACTACAAAGGGGAAAGATGATTAAAAACTGAAAATACTGCATTATGGTAAAATAGTACGAGGGCATTTCAGCTGCCCACTTACCTCTCACCTCCCAACTTGGTGACAGCCGTGAAGGTTACAGTCTATACTCCTGGTGCAGGTGGCCAGTAAAAAACAGCAATCTGGACCTTACTCAAAGAATTTTGGCTGTTTCAACATATCTGGCAGCTACCTGAAGAGCTGACATAAAGGCTGGCCTCTGTTTCACGACTCAGAGTATTATCAGGCCTGGGATGGCTTTCCAGGTGGCATTCGCTGAAAACATTTAAAGGCAAAAGTGTGGCAGCGTGACACTAGGGTTAAGAGTCAAGACAGCCAACAACCAGACTGAAAAGACTGGGAAGCAAGAGGCTGGAAAAGGATGTATATATGGGGAATAAGGGCTTTAAAAGGCATCCCTGGTAGCTCAGCTGGTAAAGAATCCACCTGCAATGCAGGAGACCCTGGTTTGATTCCTGGGTCAGGTAGATCCCCTGGGGAAAGCATAGGCTACCCACTCCCGTATTCTTGGGCTTCTCTGGTGGCTCAGACAGTACAGAGTCTGCCTGTAATGCAGGAGACCTGCGTTTGATCCCTGGGTCGGCAAGATCCCCTGAAGAAGGGAATGGCAACCCACTCCAGTATTCTTGTTTGGAGAATTCCATGGGCAGAGGAGCTTGGCAAGCTAAAGTCCATGGGGTCACAAAGTGTTGGACACAACTGAGGGACTTTCACTTACTTTCAAGGGCTTCCCAGGTGGTGCTAGTGGTAAAGAGCAGTTAATAGAGCCTAAGTATAAAAACTAAATTGCAACAACTAAAAATAAGACACTTCTTTCAAATCCTACTTATCCTGAATCCTTTTATCCTAAAATCCTAGAACAATTGACATCCCCCCAAAATGTATCGTTTGATATCATCGGCAGTTTTCCCAAATGGATCTTAAATATATCTTGATGTGGCGGGCACTAATGGAAAGAAATGACAGAGGGTCCACTAAACAATATCTGTGCTAACCTGGTTCTGGCTACCTGTTGCGGTGGCAGTGTGCCAGGGAGACTGAAAATGGGAGCTCACTTCTCCAAAGATTGGGAATATCTATCTTCAGAGTGTTCTATGAATTTCTGTGTCTGTGTCTTTACACAAGACATTTAGGGTCAGAATTCCATACAAATGATCTCAAATAGGTAGGAGAAGTCCATCAGATACAAACTGGCTATATTCCATGACACGCTGACACAATCTTATTCTAGAATTCAGCTATACAGCCTTTTCTTGGAGATATGTATGTATTGGCTGGCAGTTGCAGGTTGGATAATTTTGCAGATCTCTGTCCAGGCTATGTGGGACGCATTAAGGAAACCCAGGGAACTCACTCTCTGTCCTGTTTTCCCTCAGGTCCTGAGGCCCCTCAGCTGTTGGTTTTTATTTTTTTCTTTTGGTGTCATCTTGTATCTGTTGTGTTCCATTTCCTTCTCCAGGGGATCTTCCTGACCCAGGGATCAAACCAGGGCCTCCCACATTGCAGGCATACTCTTTACTGTCTGAGTCACAGGGAAGGGCCAAAATAAGAATGCCTATCAGTGTTGTTTCCGCCTGGTTTCGAACCAGGGACCTTTCGCGTGTTAGGCGAATGTGATAACCACTACACTACGGAAACCTGTGTGTTATGTCTAGATTTTTTTTTAATGGTAATGGTAAAGGACAGTTCTTTTTTTTTTTTTTATTGCTAAGCAGTAGTCCAGTATATGGGTGTTATCACTGTTTGATATCTATTCATACTTCAGCCCTATAAACTGTGTTAAAGCCTCTTTAATTATCATAGACACATTGGAAGATGGAATTGCTTATAACTACTAATATCTCCCTTTTTCATTTCATGAAACCCCAATGAATTAGACAGTTTTTGCTTCTGTGAGGGTTATTTAAGAGTTCTTCAGATTTCAGAGAAGTGATTTTAGTAAACTAAAATTTTGTCCTAGAACATGAAATACTGGTCAAGTGGTTCCCAGAGGCAGCTGACAAAGTAATCCCATTATGATAAATTTATATAGCACACAATTACAGCAGAAGCATTTAAACAAAAACCTTTATTTAAAATTTTACTGAAATGTAGCAGTATGTTTACTTTGGATATTAGTATCTCCCATGGAGTGCTGATATGATTGTCCTGTTTTAAGTAACTGAAGGTTGAATAATAATTGAAAAATCTATGAAAAGTGAAAGTGTTAGTCCCTCAGTTGTGTCCGACTCTTTGCGACCCCATGGACGTAGCCCACCAGGCTCTTCCATGGAACTCTCCAGGCAGGCATACTGAGTGGGTTGCCATCTTCCTGACCCAGGGATCAAACCCGGGTCTCCTGCATTGCAGGCAAATTCTTTACCATCTGAGCCACAGGCCATCCTGAAAATCTACAGATAGATTTAAAAGTAGTAATTTTTTTTTTCTCTTTGTGCTTCAGCAAAGACTAAATTCACAGGTGGTCCTTTTCAAAGCATGGATTTCTTTCCCCTATGGAACTAATACTGTATAAAATAAGTTAGATTACCACAATAGGCAAATAGAAATTTCTCATGGCTCCCACAAGAGACCTGAACTGCCTTGTCAAAGTGCTTTCCTCCTGGGTGTTTGCAGAGATGTAGGGCAAGTCTTAAAACCATATAAAACTCTCAGAGTCCAAAGATCTTCACAGTGTGGAGTGCCTAAGACCTCTGCAGCTTCCTGCAGGAAGGCAATGGGTGCTCTGGCCCCAGGATACTGGGAGAGCCATCCTGGAGTCACATCAAGCACAGATGTGTTCCTAGTGTCCAGGATTCAGCTCTCCTCTAGTCCTGACAATCAGTTTGGAAGCAATTGGGTAACCTGTGGCCATTCACCCTTTGTAGGTTTAGAGAGTGCGCTTTTTACATCTATCCAATACCTGAATCTTTCTTTTCTACTTCTTCCTATTTTAGAATCAGTGAAGAATTTCTTTTCACATCCCAGCCACTTAGAGGCTGCTGAGCCAAGGTAAGAGTCCCTTCTCAGAATATCACTTTATTTTTTAGGACTCAGTCTAATGATTATCTCCTCTCTCATACATTTACCAAGCATTTCTGTATGTTCATTTCTGTTTTAATGTATGATAGAATATGTATCTATGTCAGATTTCTTAAAATGTGGGCTCATCTCTAATAGCTTGTGGCTATAATGAAATTTCAGCTCTGTTTCAGGTTCATATGGCACAATGATGTTTAAATACCAAACATTTGATTCTGTTGTCACACTTCTTCCTTCTATCCACTCTCAATCTCCAACAATCAGTCACGGTGATAATCTCGTCTTTTGAACTCTAAGTACAGCCAGATATGCAGTGAGCACATTCCTCCTACTGTGTTTGAGGGGCATCCCTTGATATTGGGTCAGAAATAAAAACCCCAGGTTCTGATCCCAAGCTGCAGTTTCTTATTATGCCTTCTGACAGCAATTTTGCTGCTGTGTCTTCCTGGCAATTAATTTGTGATGGTGGCTACAAAGACTACTGCTGTCTTGACAGGGAAGGAGGTTATGTTTCTATCATATCTGAATTACTCGGATCCTACCCTTGTACAGAATCCATACGGAGTTAAGCAGGAGTGTACACACAGCAGGCACAAGGAAGGAGAAAAGAAGCTAAAATGCTTGATTCTGGATCATTGGTAAAAGTCTCAAATGAGGGGGGAACAAATTTGAGTACACCGTAGTGGAGTAGAAACTACCATGAGTGTAAAGGTCCACAAAGTTTATAGTAAAATAATACATTGAAAATGCATGTGGTCAAGTCCTCCTATTCATGTGCAATAGTTAGTGCTTGCACCCTCCATTTAGCGGATGAGAAATAAGGAAATCCGTTGTCATTGTTGAGCTTTCTCTAGGAGTACAAAATTATTCGTATAACTTATGAACAAGTGTGTCTCAATATGTTTGTCTTCTTTACTTTAATAAATATTGTAACTGGGGTGATTTTTCTTTTCTTTGTGTGTGTCTTTGTTAGCTATGAAGGTGTATTCCAATTAGTGTTTTAATCTCTGATTTGGCAACCCTGACCCAACCAAATCCATGCCCCCCATAACAAAATCCAGGGTGGAATGTGAGGATGTTATCAGCTGCTGAAAACATTCAATGATTACATATTGTCTATAATATAGAATAACTCTTAAATACCTTAATAATTCATATGAAGGAATCTATAGTCTGGTCCTTAACACTATTTTATCTCTTCCTATCTTTTCCCACACCGTTTCTCTCTCCCATCCCCCTTTTCTCTTTCTGTTTCTATTCATTTATTAACTTATAATTTTCCCACTCACAGAGGAAATAGGTCTTAATGAGATGCTTCCCTGAAAATGTCAGGCTATTTCTTATCTCTTTGCCTTTGTTCACTCTGTTTCATCTGCCTAAAATATCTCTAACTTATTTTTATTGTCAAACTTATCTTTATTGTAATGATTTTCTCTTCTCTGATACATTTACCAAGCATTTCTATATATTCATTTCTGTTTCATATGTGTAATTGAACATGCAGTCTCTGTCACATTTGTAAAAATTTGGGCTCATCTTTAATAGCCTGTGCCAATAATGAAATTTCAGTACAATTAGAGAATATTTCCTAAACTTATCAGACATTTTAAATATTTAAAAAGTGGTATTGAATGCAAAATATGGTATTCCTTATCTATACGAGACAGCATTGTGGTTGAAGCTGTGCTTTCGTAGTCAGACAGATGGTGTCTTCGCTTTAATTCTGGTTTCATCACTCTCAAACTTGGAAATGTTACTAATCAGCCTAAAGTATCCTCTGTGAAATTAGAGTAACAGTGCCTCACTTATTTGTTTCGTATATTAAACAGCATATTTGAAAAATACTTAGCAAGTTTCCCAGTACCTAGTAATAACTGATAAATGATTATTAGACAATATCCTGTTCAATATTCTGAACAATATTGTTCAGAACAATATTCTGGAATATTGTTCAGGCTTCATGTTAAAACTCATCAGAACAAAACCCTAACAGATCCTTGCCCATTGGATCTCTTCAACTATGAGAAACGTGTCTGTAAACACCAAAGTTTTTCCCATTACAGTAAATGGCATCACTTCCATATAGTAAGCCATATACCCGAAATTCCTCCTTGATTTCTGTCTTCTCTTTCCTCCCATATTTAGTCCATCAATTACCATTAAAGCTGCTTTTAAAATACATCTGGAGTCCACTCACTCTGTGAAATGAGGTTTTCAAGGTCACCATCACCTTTAGCCTCCTGCAGTCTCACAACTCCCACTTTTGCTCCCAGTCTTTTGCAATGTCAGAGTGATCTTTCCAAGCGTGAGTCATTCTGTGCTCCTATTCAGCTTTAAGCCTTTCACTTGCTTCTCACGGTGTTTAGACCACTATTCAGATCGCCTGTTATGACCTGTGGGGTCTTACGCTGGCCCTGCTCGCTCCCCCCGCCCCATTCCTCATTTCTTCTCCATCCGTCACAGCAGGCACGGCCTCATCTCAGTGCAGCTCCCTCCCACCTCACTCTTCAGAAGGCTGGGGCTCTGGCATCCTCCTCTGTGCAAATGTCACCTCCTCAGAGGTCAGAGAGGCCTTCCCCAATCACACGAGTATCATTTCTGTTTTTTAACCTTCATAGAAAATGTCTCAAATTTTATTATGCATTTCTTATTGTTTGCTAATTAAAAAAAAATCTCCTCCAAGAGACTCTCACCTCCACCCCCAAGGACTTCAGTCTCTGCAAAAGGTAGCTCATATCTGTTTACTACTCTGCTTGGTCCACAGCAGTCACTCTCCTCACTCCTGTGAGCCCATCCTTATCTTTTAAGGCCCTGAGATGGGGGAGGAGCCCTTTCAGAATTACTGTCATTTACAGTTTGTATACAATTTTACTTACATTATTTCATTTCGGTTTTGATCCACATTGACATAAGCTAAATGAATATTAATATTTGCATTTGCAGAAGAGGAAATTGGGTTTTGGAGATGATATATTCATATAGCAATTTACGACTGAGGTCCAGGTTTTCAATACTGGAAAGCCTCTCCCCACCTCACTGTCTCAGGTACCTTGCAGACAATGACAGGTTTCATTCTGTCTCCATGGATAGTACAGGGGGAAAAGCATTGTAAAGGCAGAACTTCCAGCGCTCTGGGTGGATGGTAGGCCAGGAAAGCCAGGTGTATCCTTCACAGTTGGCAATGGTAATATGGAACATGGTTGTTTGATACTGTTTGATTTGGACATGGTTGTGAAAGACAGTGTAGGGTAATAGAGCATGGTGTTTAGACTTCGACTTGAATGTGATTCCTGCCCTGCTGCCAGTGGGAACATGGTAGGTTACTAATACTTCTCCAAAACTCAATTTCTTCATTACTAAGATGTATGAAAAGGCTATGTGAGAATCAAATTACATTGTGTACATAATGTACCCAGTGTATGATCTAACCTATAATGCACTATTAAAAATGATATGTTACTGTTGTTACTAGTCAAAGAAGGCAAAAGATGGAAGGTTCTGAATGGACCATGGAGTCTGACCAGTAATTTTTTCTCCCAGGAGAGTTAAGCCCTGTGTTTCCAACATGGAAGTGGAAAACCAGACACGGGTCACCAGGTTCACCCTGGTGGGGTTCCCTGGGAGCTGGGGCATGCGTGCAGCAGTGTTCCTCATATTCCTCATGGCCTATATTCTGACCGTGGCTGAAAATGTGACCATCATCCTCTTGGTGCAGCAGAACCGGCCACTGCACAAGCCCATGTACTTCTTCCTGGCCAACTTGTCCTTCTTGGAGACCTGGTACGTCTCTGTGACTGTACCCAAGTTGCTGTTTAGTTTTTGGTCCGTGAGCAACAGCATCTCCTTTGCTCACTGTATGATACAACTTTACTTCTTCATTGCACTCATGTGCACAGAATGCGTGCTCCTGGCCGCCATGGCCTACGACCGTTTCGTGGCCATCTGCCGCCCACTGCACTACCCCACCATTATGAGCCACGGGCTCTGCTTCCGCCTGGCTCTTGGTTCCTGGACCATTGGCTCTGGCATCTCCTTGGCTAAGACCTACTTCATCTCTCGCCTCAGCTTCTGTGGCCCCAATGTCATCAACCATTTCTTCTGCGACATCTCTCCAGTACTTAACCTCTCCTGCACAGACATGTCCACAGCTGAGCTGGTGGACTTTGTCCTGGCACTGGTCATCTTCCTCCTCCCCCTCACTGTCACTATCCTGTCTTACGGATGCATCCTGGCCACCGTTTTACGCATGCCCACGGGCAAGCAGAAGGCATTTTCTACTTGTGCCTCCCACCTCGTGGTGGTCACCATCTTCTACTCAGCTACAATTTTCATGTATGCCCGGCCCCGAGCCATTCACGCCTTCAACACGAACAAAGTTATTTCCATCTTCTATGCCATTGTCACCCCTGCCCTCAACCCTTTCATTTATTGTCTAAGGAACCGAGAGGTCAAAGAGGCTCTGAAGAAACTGGCTTATTGCCAGGCCAGATCTCACTAGTCTGTTACAAGTGATTAGAAGAAGTAATTAGATTTGGAGCCTGCTCTTCAACACCCATCCTTTCTGCTTTAATGCCTCAGCTGGATATTAACATAGTACTCATGTTAATGTGACCTCACCATATCCACATTAACCACTGGCTCTTGGTTGTGTCCTGAGATCTACATCTGTGCCTGTGGTCTGTGTTTTAAGGGCATGCCCTTTTAACAGCGAGTTCTCTTTGACTGTGATCCAAAATGGGGTTTCTAAGATTATGAGTAAATTCCTGAGTTGAGTGGGAGAGAGAGATGGCAGCATATGAATTAGCTGTTTTAGGATCTAGCAAGCACTATACTCTCCAGGGAATCAGATTTGGTGATGGCTTCCTGACTTCTCAGCTTCCTGAGACAGAAGTAGCTGCTCCTTTAATAATCCCATTCTGGATTTGATGCCAAGAGTCGATCTTGGTGGCAAAGACCAGAGGAACAGTCTCTAGCCTCTTTCAACACTTGTTGTAAACACCCATTTCCCTGCATTAAAATACCCTTCTGCTTCAAAATAGCTGGAGTGCTTTCTGTTATCTGCAAGGTGTCACCTATAAGTGAACTGTACCTTCTATAGTGTACATTTTGTTTTCTTATATAAGTTATTCAGTTGTTTTGTGTTGAATTTCATATTTCCCTCTTAGCTGTCACAGCATATTTATTTGTCCAGTGGATGAACACATGATCGATAATAAATAAATGAATATCATCACATATCTTACTTGCTGCAGGAAGCTTGCGCTCATAGTCCTCTTTCCTTCTGGTCTCAGTCTTCTCTCAGTCCTCTTCAGCTTGCTTTTATTTCCTCTGGCCTCACTCTCTTACCTCATATACAAGTAATTAGCCCAGTCTTAGGAATTAACAGATTTTCATCCTATACCACAGTGACTCTCTACTCTCCTGCTTCTTGATCTGACACCCTACCCATGTAAGCTTTACCTTTTTGATAAAGTGAGCCCACACACCTGCAGACGTGCATATGGATATGCCTACTCTTGGTTCATAGTTCCCACAAAGGCAAAGGGAGCTATACTTTAAGCTGTATTCAGTGTAACATGCTGATGTCAGTAGGAATTTAAATATTCTACTGTGTGAGTACTGTGTGCTCAGTCATGACCAACTCTTTGCGACCCCAAGGACTGTAGCCTGCCAGGCTCCTTTGTCCACGGAATTTTCCAGGCAAGAATACTGGAGTATGTTGCCATTTTCTACTCCAGGGGCTCTCCATGATTCAAGGATTAACACGTGTCTCCTGCATTGACAGGCAGATTCTTTACCACTGCGCCACCTGTGAAGCCCCATATTGATTCATATAATTACCTTATTTGGTAATAGAAGAAAGATAACACTTAAAAACAATGATTTTTTAAAAATTTTCGATCAACTCATGAGGCAGCCACTTATTGAGCCTTTTCACCTTTCCGATTTGTTTTAAGTGCCAAATTGCCATAGAATGGTTGGCGTTGAATTTTTCAGCAACTTCTCACATAGCTGTAAGAGGATCAGCTTCTATGACACTCTCCATCAGTCATTGTCAACTTCTGGTGGCCGGCCACTATGCTCCTCATATTCAAGGCTCTCATTTCCTTTGCAAAACTTCTTGAACTGTACATTTGTTAGAAGTTCTGGGCCAAATGCATTGTTGATGCTACTAATTGTCTCCTCTGCTTTATCACCTATTTTTAACTGGAATAAAAAATCGCTTGAATTTGCTTTTTGTCTAACATCATTTCTATAGTCTAAAATATAAAATAAGCAACAAGTAATAAATCCTTAACAAAAAACATAAAGTGAGGAAATGCACATTAAAATGATGTTTAACATAACCACATTCATTTAAAAATAATCATACGGTAGCTTTATTTTTAGCTTTTAAAGGAATCTACATACTGTTCTCCAGAATGACTGCACCAATTTACATTCCCAACAACAGTGTAGGCATGTTCTCCACGCCTTCTCCAGTATTTATTATTTGTAGACTTGTTGATGATGGAATACTTTAGTAACAATGGTCTAGGAATGCCTATGAGGAGGTAATATTTTACACAAAGCCTGAATAATGAGAAGTTAGACAGTCATGCTAAATAAAATGCAGTGACTGAAAAGCACAGGTTCTGGGGCCCCACTTGAAACTAGTTCCTGCTGTGTAAACTTGGGTAAGTTTAGTCGTTCTGTGTCTGTTTTCTCATTTGTAAAATGAGGCTCATAACTGAACCTACTCTATTGCATTGGTTTGAAGATAAGTAAATAGAAGTACTTAATTAGTACTCAGCACAGAGTAAGTGTTCTTACTTAAAGGATTGTTTTTATTTTTGTGTCAGGCAAAGTTTTATAGGCAAGACATGTACTGAGTACAGGAGCTTGTAGTGAGAACTAGAGTAGCATGTTACATGAAGAAGGCTAATAATACTGGAAATAAAGTAAAACTTGTAGTATAATAATTGCAGTTTAGACATTTATACTGGGCTTCCCCGGTGGCTCAGCTGGTAAAGAATCTGCATGCAATGCAGGAGCCCTGGGTTTGATCCCTGGGTTGGGAAGATCCCCTGGAGAAGGGAACAGCTACCCACTCCAGTATTCTGGCCTGGAGAATTCCATGGACTATACAGTCCATGAGGTCACAAAGAGTTGGACACGATTAAGGAAATGTATCCATATGGGAATAATCAGGGGGATGTTCATTGCACTGTTATTTATAACAGAAAATGAAAAAACCCAGCATGTTAAAAAAAATACAGTTGGATAGAGTAAAACATCCTCGTGATGGAAAATATTATAGCTAAAAAAATTGCATGGGATTATTTTATTGATAGTATAACTCACATTACACTACTGAGTAAAAAGCAGTTTGCAAATAAGTAATTACAAAAATGATGTACAGCATGATCCCATAAAATATAGGAATATATGGCATATGTGTACTTTTTTGAAAAGAGATGAAAGAAGGAAGCATTAATAATTTCCAGACTGCAGGGATGAGAGTAGATAGATCAAATATTAATCAAATGAAGGTTTAATAACCCAATAGTGTTTGAGAGAGCTAGGAAGCTATTTCTTTAACCTGATTCTTACATTTTGTACTTGTGATATTATGCTAAGGCAGAATAACAATGAACAGCAAAATTGTTATTCTGCCTTGGTGTAATATGGTTTTCCTTTTTCCCTTTTGTTTATTGCCAGATTCTTTTGAGACCCAGAAGCCTCTAGGAGCTGGGCTGGTAATGACACCATAAATGTATACATAGATAAACATGCTATATTACAATTTAGATAAATTAATATATCTAATTTATAACAGAGTATAAACAAATGCTATCTGTGGTTTATTTGATATTAAAAAATCTGAAGCTTCAAATAGTGAGGCAAAGCTTCTGGATCAAAACAACTTCATCAACCTTGCCTTTTGCTGAATAGGTTGTCATGGTAACAGGAGGGTGCAGAACTGAGAGCATACTAAAGCAGTTATTATAACTCTACATGAAACACATTTGACATTTGGAGCATTTCCCTTTTGATTCATGATTAGACTGAGGCACTGAAATGTCCCCATGTTGGGCTGAGATCATGTGGCCAATGATAATCTGAAAAGAGAAATATCTAGAGATACAGATACAAAATAGAAGTGTTTATCTAGGAGTGGATGCATTTCAAGCATTTGTGCCTCTTCCATTTCCCTCTAGTCCTCCTCCGTTTTTTTCTTACCTAATATTTTTTTATTTATTTTTAATTGGAGTGCAATTGCTTTAGTTTTTGCTGTACAACAAAGTGAAGCAGATGTGTGTATACCTATATCCCCTCCCATCCCACCTCTCTAGGTCATCACAGAGCACAGAGCTGAACTCCCTGTGTTATACAGCAGCTTCCCACTAGCTACCTATTTACACATGTTTACTTCATATTTTCTTCTCTTTTTCTACTTAATAAATGCTGTGTTGCTTGTTTCCTAGAGAAAATAATTCCCCCAAGTGAAAATACTACTGTGCTCTTGTCACTCTCCTCTTTAAACGCTTCATTGTTTCTCTTCACCATGTACAAAGACGACATCCTTAGCTTGGTCGTAAAGCTCTCTCATGTCCTGCCCATGCTTGCCCATCCGCATCCACTTCTCCAGAATCAGAGCCAGATATTCCCACCTAGCACTTTTGTTCTCAAACATCTTATAGTTTATAAAACGCAACGTGCTCTTTTAGGCATGCCTGTCTTGTTCAGGCTGTTTCCCAAATCTCTTTCAAGAATCTTAACAACAAGTGCCTGTACTTCCTGTCTGATGCACAATCAGCTGTCCTGTGTTCTCTTTTTGACATCAAAGGAACAGGAACTCATTCATCTTTGTTTCCCTGGATTCTAACACAGCTCCTGGAATAGAGTTGATGCCGATTAACACAGCTAATGTAAGCTGAACTAAGGGAGAGTGTTTTATTTTATAGATTCCACATATAAATGACAACACGGTGTATTTATTTGTCTTTCTCTGACTTACCTCACTAAGTGTAATACTCTCTTGGTTGATCCACATTGTTGCAAATGGCAGAATTTCATTCTTTTCTGTGGCTAAATAGTAGTTCATTGTGTGTGTGTGTGTGTGTGTGTGTGTGTGTGTGTGTACATACCTGGCATCTTTATCCATTCACCTATTGATGGACGTTTACATTGCTTCTGTATCTTGGCTATTGTAAATAATGCCGGTATGATCATTTGGGTGCATGTATCTTTTAAAATTAGTTTTTATTTTCTTTAGGTCATATGGTTATTCTATTTTTAGATTTTTGAAGCAGCTCCACACTGTGTTCCATACTGTGTGTTAGTTGCTCAAGTCGTGTCCAACATTTTGTGACCCCATGGGCTGTAGCCCACCAGGCTCCTCTGTTCATGAGGTTCTCCAGGCAAGACTACCAGAGTGAGTTGCCATTTCCTTCTCCAGGGGATCTTCCTAACCCAGGGATCGAACCTGAGTCTCCTGCATTGAGGTGGATTCTTTGCCACCTAAGCTACCAGTGTTCGATAGTAGTTGCACCAATTTACAATCCTACAAACAGTATACACCAAGTATTCCCTTTTCTCAACATGCTCACCAAAACTTGTAATTTATTTTCTATTTGGTGATGGCCAATTTGACAGATATGAGGTCATATCTGTTGTTTGATTTTCATTTCTCTGATGATTAGCAGTATTGATTATCTTTTCACATTCCTGTTGGCCATCCTTATATTTTCTTTTGAAAAATGTCTATTCAGGCTTCTGCCCATTTTTTAATTGTTTTTTTTTTTTTTTAAATATTGAGTTATCTGGACTGTTTTTGTATTTTGGATATTAACCCCTTATTGGTCACATCATTTGCAATTATTTTCTCCAATCAGTAGATTATTTTTATTTTGTCAGTGGTCTCCATGGCTGTGCAAAAACTTTTAATGAGGTCTCATTTGGTTATTTTTGCTTTTATTTCTTTTGGATTAGGAGGCAGATCTAAAACAAAGAAATATTGCCATGATTTATGTCAAAGAGTATTCAGCCTATGTTCTCTTATAGGACTTTTATGCTTTCAGGTTTTACATTTAGAACTTTAGAGTTTATTTTTGTATATGTTATGAGGAAATTTTCAAATCCCATTCCTTTATAGTTTGCCCAGTACCACTTACTGAAGATTGTCTTTTCTCCATTGTGTATTCTTGTCAGGCTTCCCTTGCATGAAATGTCCCTTGGTATCTCTAATTTTCTTGAAGAGATCTCTAGTCTTTCCCATTCTGTTGTTTTCCTCTGTTTCTTTGTATTGATCACTGAGGAAGGCTTTCTTATCTCTTCTTGCTATTCTTTGGAACTCTGCATTCAATTGGGAATATCTTTCCTTTTCTCCTTTGCTTTTTGCTTCTCTTCTTTTCACAGCTATTTGTAAGGCCTCTCCAGACAGCCATTTTGCTTTTTTGCATTTCTTTTCCATGGGGATGGTCTCTATCCCTGTCTCCTGTACATTGTCATGAACCTCCATCCATAATTCATCAAGCATTCTCTTTATCAGATCTAGGCCCTTAAATCTATTTCTCACTTCCACTGTATAATCATAAGGGATTTGATTTAGGTCATACCTGAATGGTCTAGTGGTTTTCCCTACTTTCTTCAATTTAAGTCTGAATTTGGCAATAAGGAGTTCATGATCTGAGCCACAGTCAGCTCCCAGTCTTGTTTTTGCTGACTGTATAGAGCTTCTCCATGTTTGGCTGCAAAGAATATAATCAATCTGATTTCAGTGTTGACCATCTGGTAATGTCCATGTGTAGAGTCTTCTCTTGTATTGTTGGAAGAGGGTGTTTGCTAAGACTAGTGCATTTTCTTGGCAAAACTCTATTAGTCTTTGCCCTGCTTCATTCCGTATTCCAAGGCCAAATTCGCCTGTTACTCAAGGTGTTTCTTGACTTCCTACTGTTGCATTCCAGTCCCCAACCCCATGAACAGTATGAAAAGGCAAAGTGATAGGATACTGAAAGAGGAACTCCCCAGGTCAGTAGGTGCCTAATATGCTACTGGAGATCAGTGGAGAAGTAACTCCAGAAAGAATGAAGAGATGGAGCCAAAGCAAAAACAATACCCAGTTGTGGATGTGACTGGTGATAGAAGCAAGGTCCGATGCTGTAAAGAGCAATATTGCATAGGAACCTGGAATGTCAGGTCCATGAATCAAGGCAAATTGGAAGTGGTCAAACAGGAGATGGCAAGAGTGAACGTCAACATTCTAGGAATTAGCAAACTAAAATGGACTGGAATGGGTGAATTTAACTCAGATGACCATTATATCTACTAGTGAGGGCGGGAATCCCTGAGAAGAAATGGAGTAGCCATCATGGTCAACAAAAGAGTCCAAAATGCAGTACTTGGATGCAATCTCAAAAATGACAGAATGATCTCTGTTCATTTCCAAGCAAACCATTCATTATCACAGTAATCCAAATCTATGCCCGGACCAATAATGTTGAAGAAGCTGAAGATCAATGGTTTTATGAAGACCTACAAGAGCTTTTAGAGCTAACACCTCCAAAAGATGTCCTTTTCATTATAGGGGACTGGAATGCATTTAGGTTAACAAGTGTAATATTCTCCTGTTTGATCCCTTTATCATTATATGGTGCTCTTCTTTGTCTTTTGTTACAGTCGTTGTTTTAATGTCTGTTTTGTCTAATATGAATATTGCTACTCCTGCTTTCTTGCATGAAATACCTTTAATGTCCCTCACTATCAGTCAGGCAAACATAACTTTTAAACATATTTCTGATCATGCATCTCTATGTGGAAAAGTCTTCAATTTTACCTCATTGCCTTGTTTGACATTCAATATCCTCTACTACTTGCTTTAACATGTTTTTTTTTCAATGACACAATAAACTGAGCCCATAGACTCAAAATAAAATGTCCCAATACCCAGGAAAACCAATGCTGATTTCTGATCTGAAAGTAATATCTGCACCCTCTGACTAAATTCATTTTTAGTTTGTATTTTATTTTTAAAAATTGTATCTGTTTCATTTTCTTTATAAGAGAATCCATGGATGACTTACCTTTATGCAGCCTCAAACAACCATTATATTGTGTGTTCAGAGTAGGAATTCAGTAAGCATTTGTTTACCAATGTATTTTGTGTTGATTTCACAAACATCACTGTAAATAATGTGTTTTGGAGGATATTCATTACTTATTAAGGGCTTCCCTAGTGGTGCAGAGGATAAAGCGTCTGCCTACAATGTGGGAGACCAGGGTTCGATCCCTGGGTCGGGAAGATCCCCTGGAGAAGGAAATGGCAACCTACTCCAACATTCTTGCCCGGAGAATCCCGTGGATGGAGGCGCTTGGTGGGCTACAGTCCACGGGTCACAAAGAGTCGGCCACGACTGAGAAACTTCACTTTCACTTTCATTACTTACTAGCAAATAATTGTCTGCTTATAAAAAGGAGAAAGAATTGTATGATTCTCTGTTATTTTTCACAAATTATAACTGGTATACATAATAAGCTACCTATTCTGATTATTCACTTTTACAACTCACCTAATAAAAAGCTAATTTTCTTAAGTAGTGTTTATTTGGTGTCAGTACCATCTAGTGGCAAATCTGAGTGATGCTCAGCAATTAAATCGGCATTGAAGAGTTAGTACTAAGCCAGGTCTTGAAGATCATCTGGGCTGAATAATTGTATAATTCATTATACAAATTATTAAACTGAGGTTTTGAAAGTTTAGGAAATTTCTTACAGTCTACATAATGCTGAACACCTATTATGTGAAATGAACTGTAAATGGGATATTAAGAATTATAAAGTGTGGTTCATGACCTCACATAATTTACCACCAACACAGGAAATAGACTTTAATATGTAAAAGATGACAATGAAATATTTAAATTATTCAATATAAGTTTAAATTCTTAATGAATTATCCAGACAAAAGTTTCTATAAGAATTCAGAAGAATAACAAAAATATGCTAAGAGTGCATTGAATAAAAAGTAAAGTTTTTAGAAAGGATTGAATTTGTGTTGTATTTTGATGAGGTTTCAGTATACTTATTGTGTAATCCATCTGTGCATCACTGATCTGAGATGGAATTTTCATCAAAAAATCCAATATATATTTGTTTATTTAGTCTTTTATTCTGATCATCTCTCTAGTCATGCACCAATAATACACTGTTTGATCACTATAATCCTAAGAAGCTTGAAAATACAAAAGGTTTAGTCTTCCTTATGACTCTTCTTTTATAAAAATGTCCCAGTTGTTCATGCTTCTTAGTTTTCCATATGATTTTAGCACATCTAATCTAACTTAAAAATCCTGTTGCTACTTTGGAATTGGATTATATTTATTGAATCACTTAGGGGAATTGACATTTTTATAATGCTCAGTCTTCCTGTTCAAGAGTATGAAAAATTTTCCATTTGATCAGGTTTGTTGCATCAGTAAGTAATTCTTTATAAAGTTTCTTTTGCACAGTTTATTTTCATGTTCTGTTAATTTTTTAAGATACCATGATATTTGATCTTTGTGTATATGAGAGTAGTCTATTGGCAGTTGGAAGGAAGACTCATTTTTNCAGAGTCTCTGAAATATTAATAAGATGTACTTTATTAATTATGCTATTTTAATCTTATATATAGTATTTTTTTCAATGATCTGATAGGGACTAAGAAAAGTGAATTAATGTCTCCTACTGCTTCTGTTTTTCTGTTTCTCTGTAAATCACTAGTAGTATGTGCTTTATGAAGAATGACTTTATTTCATTTGAAGTTACATCGTTATAGCTATTATATCTTCTGTTTTAATTGCATTACTTGGTGTTATGAGTGCCCTTATATGATTTATGCTGTTTTTTGGTCTGAATTAAGCCTTCTCTGTTTACAACTCATGGTTTGCTTGTGTTTGTATTTGCCCTGTTTCCCATTATTTGAACTTTTCTTTCTAAATATTCTGAATCTCTGCTTTGCCTGTGTTTCTGGTGAACAGCAGAAACTTTAAACTTGAACTTTGTTTTTCTTTCAGGTTCTAAGTTTGAATGAATTCCATCATCTAATTTCATGCTGATCTTGATGGATTTACAACCTTGAGAAACTGCTATATTTGTATCATAAGCATGTGTATTAATAATTAGGAAAATTTTGGTGTTATCTTGGAGGTTATGCTTTGTATCTACAGTTTTGTATAGCATTTTAAATGTTCTATATTTTTACACTGAATTTAATTATCTGCTGCAGATAATAATTATCTACTGTGGGCAGTTATGAAATTTGTCGGTGTACCTACTCTTCATCCTTCCCTTTTTCTCTCTTTTCTTCCACCTGCATTTAGTTGATCTTATCATTCTGACAATTCCTGTCATCAATTAAATGTGAGTGGTGGCTGCGCAGGCACAGGAGGGCCTAGAGGAGCTATCCCACGTTCAAGGTCAGGAGGGGTGGCGGTGAGGAAATACCCGCCGTCCAAGGTAAGGAGCAGCAGCTGCGCTTGGCTGGAGCAGCTGGGAAGAGATATCCCACGTCCAAGGTAAGAGAAACCCAAGTAAGATGGTAGACGTTGCAAGAGGGCATCAGAGGGGAGACACACTGAAACCATACTCACAGAAAACTAGTCAATCTAATCACACTAGGACCACAGTCTTGTCTAACTCAAGGAAACTAAGCCATGCCCATGGGGCCACCAAAGATGGGCGAGTCATGGAGGAGAAGTCTGACACAATGTGGTCCACTGGAGAAGGGAATGGCAAACCACTTCAGTATTCTTGCCTTGAGAACCCCATGAACAGTATGAAAAGGCAAAGTGATAGGACACTGAAAGAGGAACTCCCCAGGTCAGTAGGTGCCTAATATGCTACTGGAGATCAGTGGACAAATAACTCCAGAAAGAATGAAGGGAAGGAGCCAAAGCAAAAACAATACCCAATTGTGGATGTGACTGGTGATAGAAGCAAGGTCCGATGCTGTAAAGAGCAATATTGCATAGGAACCTGGAATGTCAGGTCCATGAATCAAGGCAAATTGGAAGTGGTCAAACAGGAGATGGCAAGAGTGAACGTCAACATTCTAGGAATCAGCAAACTAAAATGGACTGGAATGGGTGAATTTAACTCAGATGACCATTATATCTACTAGTGAGGGCAGGAATCCCTGAGAAGAAATGGAGTAGCCATCATGGTCAACAAATGAGTCCAAAATGCAGTACTTGGATGCGTTCTCAAAAATGACAGAATGATCTCTGTTTGTTTCCAAGGCAAACCATTCAATATCACAGTAATCCAAATCTATGCCCCAACCAGTAACACTGAAGAAGCTGAAGGTGAAGGGTTCTATGAAGATCTACAAGACCTTTTAGAACAAACACCCAAAAAAGATATCCTTTTCATTATAGGGGACTGGAATGCAAAAGTAGGAAGTCAAGAAACACCTGGAGTAACAGGCAAATTTGGCCTCGGAATACGGAATTATTGATTATATTCTTTGTAGCCAAAGATGGAGAAGCTCTATACAGTCAACAAAAACAAGACCAGGAGCTGACTGTGGCTCAGCTCCTTATTGCCAAATTCAGGCTTAAATTGAAGAAAGTAGGGAAAAACCTCTAGACCATTCAGGTATGACCTAAATCAGATCCCTTATGATTATAAAGTGGAAGTGAGAAATAGATTTAAGGGCCTAGATCTGATAAATAGAGTGCCTGATGAATTATGGATGCAGGTTCATGACATTGTACAGGAGACAGGGATAGAGACCATCTCAATGGAAAAACAATGCAAAAAAGCAAAACGGCTGTCTGGGGAGGCCTTACAAATAGCTGTGAAAAGAAGAGAAGCAAAAAGCAAAGGAGAAAAGGAAAGATATTCCCAATTGAATGCAGAGTTCCAAAGAATAGTAAGAAGAGATAAGAAAGCCTTCCTCAGTGATCAATGCAAAGAAATAGAGGAAAACAACAGAATGGGAAAGACTAGAGATCTCTTCAAGAAAATTAGAGATACCAAGGGAACATTTCATGTAAAGATGGGCTTGATCAAGGACAGAAATGGTATGGACTTAACAGAAGCAGAAGATATTACGAAGAGGTGGCAAGAATACACAGAAGAACTGTACAAAAAAGATCTTCATGACCCAGATAATCACGATGGTGTGATCACTCACCTAGAGCCAGACATCCTGGAATGTGAAGTCAAGTGGGCCTTAGAAAGCATCACTACGAACAAAGCTAGTGGAGGTGATGGAATTCCAGTTGAGCTATTTCAAATCCTGAAAGATGATGCTGTGAAAGTGCTGCACTCAATATGCCAGCAAATTTGGAAAACTCAGCAGTGGCCACAGGACTGGAAAAGGTCAGTTTTCATTCCAATCCCAAAGAAAGGCAATGCCAAAGAATGCTCAAACTACCGCACAATTGCACTCATCTCACATGCTAGTAAAGTAATGCTCAAAATTCTCCAAGCCAGGCTTCAGCAATACGTGAACCGTGAACTTCCTGATGTTCAAGCTGGTTTTAGAAAAGGCAGAGGAACCAGAGATCAAATTGCCAACATCCGCTGGATCATGGAAAAAGCAAGAGAGTTCCAGAAAAACATCTATTTCTGCTTTATTGACTATGCCAAAGCCTTTGACTGTGTGGATCACAATAAACTGTGGAAAATTCTGAAAGAGATGGGAATACCAGACCACCTGACCTGCCTCTTGAGAAATCTGTATGCAGGTCAGGAAGCAACAGTTAGAACTGGACATGGAACAACAGACTGGTTCCAAATAGGAAAAGGCGTACGTCAAGGCTGTATATTGTCACCCTGCTTATTTAACTTCTATGCAGAGTACATCATGAGAAACGCTGGGCTGGAAGAAGCACAAGCTGGAATCAAGATTGCTGGGAGAAATATCAATAACCTCAGATATGCCGATGACACCACCCTTATGGCAGAAGGTGAAGAGGAACTAAAGAGCCTCTTGATGAAAGTGAAAGTGGAGAGGGAAATAGTTGGCTTAAAGCTCAACATTCAGAAAACGAAGATCATGGCATCTGGTCTCATCACTTCATGGGAAATAGATGGGGAAAGAGTGGAAACAGTGTCAGACTTTTTTTTTTTTTTTTATCTCCAAAATCACTGCAGATGGTGACTGCAGCCATGAAATTAAAAGACTCTTACTCCTTGGAAGAAAAGTTATGACCAACCTAGATAGCATGTTGAAAATCAGAGACATTACTTTGCCAACAAAGGTCCGTCTAGTCAAGGCTATGGTTTTTCCTGTGGTCATGTATGGATGTGAGAGTTGGACTGTGAAGAAAGCTGAGCACTGAAGAATTGATGCTTTTGAACTGTGGTGTTGGAGAAGACTCTTGAGAGTCCCTTGGACTGCAAGGAGATCCAACCAGTCCATTCTGAAGGAGATCAACCCTGGGATTTCTTTGGAAGGACTGATGCTAAAGCTGAAGCTCCAGTACCTTGGCCACGTCATGTGAAGAGTTGACTCATTGGAAAGACTCTGATGCTGGGAGAGATTGGAGGCAGGAGGAGAAGGGGACGACCCAGGATGAGATGGCTGGATGGCGTCACGGACTCGATGGACACGAGTGTGAGTGAACTCTGGGAGTTGGTGATGGACAGGGAGGCCTGGCGAGCTGCGATTCATGGGGTCGCAAAGAGTCGGACATGACTGAGCGACTGAACTGAACTGAACTGTACTGATAAATCTTTTACATGATTTCCTTATTTAAGTGAAACATTTTTCTTCCTAGATACTAAAGATGAGGAAGTCAGCATTATCGAATCTCCTATCTACCTTTCCTTTCAACTTTTGTTACTTCTATCTGCTTCTACATTTTCAGGGTATGTTTTAAGCATTTGAATTTTGCTCTATTAATATTATCTTAATCCTCATAATTATGTTCATCATAGTCCTATAATTTAAAAGTCTCCAGTTTCAATTCTCACTGGCAATCTTTTGGCATAGGTTTTCTAGGCCTGACATTCTTTGGATGTTTCTTATCACTCTACACTCTTGCTTCTGCATTTGTGTAACCACTGGGCTGGGTATACAGCTTGGTGGAGTGCTTCTTTCGTGGAGGATCATGTAGGTGTTGCTTCACAAACTAGCATTGGATATTGCTGTGGAAATGTGTAATTCCAGAGGGAACTGTTTTTTGTTTTATGAGTGTTTTTGATTCAGTTTAACTTTTTATTTCAGTTTGGATATGCTGCTTTTATTATATTTAAGCTCAGAGTTCCTTAGTGTGTTTCCAGGAGTGTCTCTATTCTCTTGTCCATCCCATTTTCAACTTCATTTCTGGAATTTTCCCCATAGTTTTTCATTTATATTTTAAGCTTTTTATTTCCATATTTCGTCTCTTTTGCTACATCAAAATATTGTTCATAATTTCTTAATTCTCTACAATGTTCTGAGTCTCTGCCAAGTTTTGTTTTATAGAGAAAAGAGCTCCATTAACTTTTGCAGAGAAATATGTGTTTACCATTTTCATCTATTTTGTGAGAAAATTTATCACCTTAATTTTTCTAGTTTCTTTCCTTTTTTCTTGCAGAATATTTTAATATTAATAGAGCCAATCTTCATTACTTGAAGGTTATGTATTTGTGAATTTGTCTTTTTGCTAAAATGTGTGCATTGCCTCAAATAAACACGTCGAATGCCTTCATGGTCATTTGCACATTTGGGTAGAGTGGCCAAAAGTTTGAGTTTCTCTACACACGTGTTTCCAGCTAAGATGAACAAGCTGATACTCACCTTGTTATTTCAAGTCTCATGCTGTGAACTTGTTTCTCTTTTGTGGTCTAATTAATGCCACGTTTTTCATATTTTGGTGCTTTTTGTTGGTAAGTTCATTGTCTAAGTTGCTCCCCAAATGTAACACTGAAGTACTGTCTAGTGTCCCTGAGTGCAAGAAGATTGTGAAATGTTTTACAGGAGAAAATAATGATAAACTTGGTTGATGAATGTTAAATAAGCTTCTTTAGGCATAATTTATTGCTCTTGGTCTTGAGTCCAATGGTAGTGAATCAACAGTACAATATATCCAAGAAAAAGTAAGAGGGAATTTGCTGATGTGTACATGAGAACTCTCCTAAAGTGCTAAAGTAAAAGCTATAGCGCATGATGAAATCGTGGAGGAGATGGAAAATGGCTAAATTGTGCATTGATGAGATGAAAACTCATAAAGAAGAAAATGTAATGGGCAGCATTGTTGTGAGGCTGAAAGTCAAAGAAAATTGCAATCACATTACCCAGAATCAGAAAAATGTTAACCTTTCTCAGCAAATGCTGGCTGACTCACAGTTTTCAAAAGGCAATGCAGAGTGAAAGATGTTAAACTTTCAGGCAAGATAATTCTCTGCAGATATGGAGACTGTGCAAGAATTTAAAAAATACTTGGTAAGTGTTATACAAAAAAAAATGTTTATATGGAAGAATTTTCAATACTGAAGATATGGACTTGTTTTACAAGGACGTTGGTAAGAGAACCATATAATGCAAATGACATTTTCATTGATAAAAATGTTGTGACTAGGGGTTTGCAAGAACCTGATACTGTATTTTCCCTGGGAGCACTACTTTAGTATTTGGTAATTTAGTTCACATACAGTGCTCACAGTAAATCACAACTA
Source organism: Redunca redunca (assembly GCA_006410935.1). Taxonomy (NCBI): domain Eukaryota; kingdom Metazoa; phylum Chordata; class Mammalia; order Artiodactyla; family Bovidae; genus Redunca; species Redunca redunca. Next base: position 216,770 of record SJYQ01000325.1, on the reverse strand, counting down.
CTGCAGATAATGAGAATTGGCTATATTAGTCTGTTCTCTTTTGACTGTCTTTGAAGCAGATGAAGATTTCCTGGACAAGCTAAGAAAGAGCCAAAACCAACAGAAAATTTCCTTGTGAAACAGAATAATGCAGTTGATTTTAAATTATTTTCAGTAATTATATTATAAAAAGTCACTGTGAACAATGAATGAACAAATATAGAACTAGCACTTCTAGAGGAAATACAGTGTTGGATTTTTTTCAGACTTGCTTTTTTTTATTTTAATGCTTTATATAGAGAGCAGGTTTAGGTTTACAGCAGAAATGAGCAGAAGCTACAGAGATTTTCCACATACTCTTTTCCAAACAAGGATATAACCTCCCCCCTTTTCAACATCCTCCACCAGAGTGGTACATTTGTTATAATTGATGATACAGAACATTTTCACCGCCTAAAAATCCTCTTTTCTTCTACTATTCATCCCTCCCCCCTCAATCTCTGGTAACTACTGATAATTTTTATTGACATCTTGGTTGCGTCTAGATTTTTGCAGTTTTGAATAAGGGTGCTATAAATATCCATGCACAGGTTTTTGTTGGACTTGCATTTTCAACTGCTTTTGGTGAATACCAAGGAGTACAATTGTTTCATCATATGATAAGAGTATGGTTGTTCCTTTAATATAAGAAGCCACAAACCTCTCTTCCAAAGTGGATCATAATATTTTGCATTCCTATTAATGAATGAGAAATGAGTGAGAGCTTCTGCTCCACATTCTCACCGGCATTCGATATTGTCATGGTTCTGGGTTTTGGCCATTCTAACGAGGATGCAATAGTATCTGATTGTTTTAATTTGCATTTTTCCCGGTGACATATGCTGCCGAGTGTCTTTCTATGTGTTGGTTTGTCACTTATATATCTTGTTTTGGTAAGATTTTCATTGAGGCCTTTGACCATTTTTCAACTGAGTTATTTGTTTTTAATTATTGACATTTAACAGTTCTTTGTTTACTTTGGATAACAGTTCTTTATCACATGTGCCTTTGTAGACATTCTCTCCCAGCCTGTGGCTTGTCTCTTATCACTTTTATTCAGTATTGTACCCAAGTTTCCAAAGAGTGCAAGGAGGCAGCAAAAGGAAATAAAAAGTATACAGATTGGAAATGACAAAGAAAAATATCTTTATTTTCAGATAATGTATGTGTGTGTGTATATACACATACACAGAGAGGGGGATTACAAAAACAGTCTACTAGAACTAACATGTTATTTCAGCAAGGCTATAGGACATAAGGCCGATATGTAAAATAAATTATATTTCTAAGTACTATAGCAAATAAAGATTGAACTTGAAAAGCAAAACCCGTTTATAATAGCAACACAATTATGAAACCTGAGACCAAAGTTGTTTGAGACCTGTACTCTGAGAACTGTAAAGTATTTTCAAACAATTTAAAGGAAACCTTTAAAAATGGGCATATGTCATGCCAAAAAAATTCAATATTATTAAAATGCCAATTGATTTTTGACAAAAGTGCTAAAAGAAGTCAATGGGGAGACAACTTTTTCAATAAATTGTACTAGAAAAATTGGAGAGCCATATGTAAACAAAACNAGTTCAATAGTAAACCAAATGACCCAACAAAGTAGGCAAAAGATTTGAATATTATGATGTATATATTCATCATAAAAATATATACATGGAGTAAATAACCATGAAGGAAGGTACTAAACATTTTTACTCATCAGAAAAATAGTAATTCAAACAAAGAGATTGTAATATATAACTAGCGAAGTGAAAATTGCTCAGTTGTGCCCAGCTCTTTGAGACCCCATGGACTATAGTCCATGGAATTCTCCAGGCTAGAATACTGAAGTGGGTAACCTTTCCCTTCTTCAGGGGGAATCTTCCCAACCCAGGGATCAAACCGTGGTCTCCCACATTGCAGGTGGATTCTTCACCAGCTGAGCCACAAGGGAAGCCCAATACACGACTATTGGAATAGCAAAAATTTCAAAACTGACCATACAACGTGTTGATGAGGCTATAGAGCAGCTGGACCTCTCATCATGTTGTAGTGAAGTGTAAAACAGAACAAAAAATTTGGAAAACAGTTTTATAGTTTCTTAAAAATTGAAATATACACCTACTATACAACCCAGTCATTGTGCAAGAGAGGTGAAAGCACTGACCCTCACAAATACTTGAACACAAATGTCATAACATCTTTTTTTTGCTTGAAGTAGCATAAATGTCTATCAACAAGTGAATGGGTAAACAAATTATGGTATATCCATACAACAGAATACTATGTAGCAATACAAAGAGTAAACTATTGATGCAAGCAGCCACAGTTACAAATTTTAGAATAATTATGCTGAGTGAAGAAAGATTTTATCAAGACTTTATATTGTATGAGTTCTATCCAGAAGAATATATACTGTATGGTTCTATTTATGTAAAACTCTAGAAATGTAACTTAATCTATAGTTACAGAAAACAGAGTTGAAATTAACTGGAAATGAGGTGGAATGAAGGACAGATTTCAAAGAGACTTTTGAGGGTGATATGTGTGTTCATTATCTTGATTGTAGTAGTGTTTATGGGTGCATTTGTTGTGTAGTTGCTAAGTTGTGTCCAACTCTGCAATCCCATGAACTGTAGCCCACTAGGCTCCTCTGTCCATGGATTTCTCAGGCAAGAATACTGGAGTGGGTTGCCATTTCCTTTTCCAGGGTGTATTCCTGGCCCAAGGATCAAACCTGTGTCTCCTGCATTGGCAGGTGGATTCTTTACTGTGGAGCCATCAGGGAAGCCCCTTATTGTACATACATATGTCAAAACTCATTAACTTGCACTCTTTAAATATGTGCAGTTTATTGTTCTTCCATAATACTTCAATCAAGTTATAAAATAAGAAAAGGGTGACCTTAGTTTTTCCAAAATAGAGTTTGTAGCTTTTGTTTTTTATTGTCTTTGAGGTTTATGGAAAACTCCAAGGAAGAGAAGGTGGATATATCAGACGTCATTACAGTGTGAATATTTGTGTATTGAAATTTGTATATTGAAATCCTAATTCCCAAGGTGATGGTGCTAGGAGGTGGGGACTTGGGTGGTGATCAGGTCCCAAGGACTGAGATCTCCTGACTGGCATTAGTGGCTGTATAACACCCCACAGAATGCCCTCACCACACAATGAGATTATGCTTGCCTATGACATACAAGTCAGGGTCCCACAAGACACCAAAACTGCTGACACCATTGTCTTGGACTTCCCAGCCTTCAGAATCGTGAGAAATGCATACTTGTTGATGAGCCACTCACTCAGGGGTATTTTGTGACAACAGCCCAAACAGCCTAAGACAGATGCATGCCCCATTACTAGAACTGAAAGACCCCTATTTTTGAGATTTCTGGATAAAAAATATCCCAAATCTCAGGAGACACTATATTTTAAATGAGGTAACATATACTAGTAACTTATTAAAATCATTTTGGTGGAATTTCAGTGAAAAGATTGTGTTGGGGGCAAATCATAGGAAGTGATCAAGTGTTGAAAAGTCCTTCAGCAATTCTCACAGTGAAGGGGACAGTCCAGTAGTTGGTGAGATAGGTTTGTTTATTCGTGCTCCATAGGGATGATAGGCCAGAAAGCCAGTGGAGAGGGAGAAAGGGAAACCTGAAAACATTAGGTTTTGAGAGAAATGAAGGGACGGTATTGAGTACTTGTGTAGAAAATTGTCTCTAATTTAAAGGGAAGACTTTCTGCATTGGTTAGGAAAGAAGAGGGAACGCGTAGATGTGGATGAGGGACGTTTTTGTGTTGGGAAGGTGAAGGATTTCCATATGAGGGCTTATGCTGTTGCTCTATGAAAAGGAGACAAGTCATTTGTCCTGTGTGACTTGGAATGTTGGCCAAAGTGTCGGGGTGGGCGCCTCTGAGGTTCAAATAAATTGGAAAAAGTTAAATACAAGTGTGCAGAATTAGAGAAAAAATTGCTGTGTAGAGCTGATGGCTCAGATAAGGTTGCATATTATGAATTTATATTGGAAACTGCTTCTCTAGTAGTCAGATTTTTTTCACTAGTGCTCAGGCTGAGTCTGAAGGGAAAGAGTGAGATTGACCCCAGAACACTGTCTTCTTCAGGCAATTTCAGAGAAAGGACAATGGGATTGAGATTATTAAAAACATTGTTAAAAAGAGATGGAACATGGAGTGTAATTAGAGTGAGAAAATAAGTGAAAACACATGAGACTAACAGAAGAAAGGGTGGAAAAATGGAAAAACTAGTGGAAACCAACCCTGAACATTCCTTGGAAGGACCGATGCTGAAGCTCCAATATGCTGGCCACCTGATGCAAAGAGCCGACTCATTGGAAAAGATGCTGGGAAACACTAAGGGCAGGAGGAGAAGGGGGCAACAGAGAATGAGATGGTTGGATGGCATCACTGACTCAACGGATATGAGTTTGAGCAAACTTTGGGAGATAGTGAGGGACACGGAAGCCTGGTGTTCTGCAGTTCATGGGGCTGCAAAGAGTCAGACATGATTTAGCAACCGAACAACAATAGAGTCTCTCAGGAAGTCAGAAAATGAGGATAGGTGAATTTCAGTGAATGGGAAAGCTGAAATATAAAAATCCAGTTTGTGGATTTTTATGCCTCAGAGATTATTTGTGGCCACAGGGCTCAGTGACAATGGCAGTGAGGGAAGAGAGGAGAGGAAATACAGGCAATTAAGCTGTACATATTGTAACTTTTTTGTTTTGTTTTGATCACATTAGTCTGATTCTTTTAAAAGCACCTTGGTAAAATTATTAATCTCTAGCTTAAATGACTGAATTAAAATTAGCTGAAACTATGCTCAAACTACCGCACAATTGCACTCATCTCTCACGCTAGTAAAGTAATGCTCCAAATTCTCCAAGCCAGGCTTCAGCAATATGTGAACCATGAACTTCCAGATGTTCAAGCTGGTTTTAGAAAAGGCAGAGGAACCAGAGATCAAATTGCATCCTCTGGATCATGGAAAAAGCAAGAGAGTTCCAGAAAAACATCTACTTCTGCTTTATTGACTATGCCAAAGCCTTTAACTGTGTGGATCACAATAAACTGGAAAATTCTGAAAGAGATGGGAATCACAGACCACCTGACCTGCCTCTTGAGAAATTTGTATGCAGGTCAGGAAGCAACAGTTAGAACTGGACATGGAACAACAGACTGGTTCCAAATAGGAAAAGGAGGACGTCAAGGCTGTATATTGTCACCCTGCTTATTTAACTTCTATGCAGAGTACATCATGAGAAACGCAGGGCTGGAGGAAGCACAAGCTGGAATCAAGATTGCCGGGAGAAATATCAATAACCTCAGATATGCTGATGACACCACCCTTATGGTAGAAAGTTAAGAGGAACCAAAAGCCTCTTGACGAAAGTGAAAGTGGAGAGTGAAAAAGTTGGCTTAAAGCTCAACATTCAGAAAACGAAGATCATGGCATCTGGTCTCATCACTTCATGGGAAATAGATGGAGAAAGAGTGGAAACAGTGTCAGACTTTATTTTATTTTATTTTTTTTTTTTTGAGCTCCAAAATCACTGCAGATGGTGATTGCAGCCATGAAATTAAAAGACGCTTACTCCTTGGAAGGAAAGTTATGACCAACCTAGATAGTATATTCAAAAGCGGAGACATTACTTTGCCAACAAACGTCCGTCTAGTCAAGGCTATGGTTTTTCCTGTGGTCATGTATGGATGTGAGAGTTGGACTGTGAAGAAAGCTGAGCACCGAAGAATTGATGCTTTTGAACTGTGGTGTTGGAGAAGACTCTTGAGAGTCCCTTGGACTGCAAGGAGATCCAACCAGTCCATTCTGAAGGAGATCAGCCCTGGGATTTCTTTGGAGGGAATGATGCTAAAACTGAAACTCCAGTACTTTGGCCACCTCATGCAAAGAGTGACTCATTGGAAAAGACTCTGATGCTGGGAGGGATTGGGGGCAGGAGGAGAAGGGGATGACAGAGGATGAGATGGCTGGATGGCATCACTGACTCGATGGCCATGAGTCTGAGTGAACTCCCGGAGTTGTTGATGGACAGGGAGGCCTGGTGTGCTGCAATTTATGGGGTCTCAAAGAGTCAGACACGACTGAGTGACTGAACTGAACTGAATAACCTTACCAGAGCCTTAAATGTGGAAAGAACAGCTTGAATAATGTTTTCGTTAAACTCAGAGTTTCAGCATGAGAAGACAGACCGGAAACCAGGTGGAAGAAGGAAAGCTGGACTAAGGGGACCCAAACAGGCTGACTGGGAAAGGTGTATTTACTAATTAGACTGATTCTTAGGATAGGGTTATTTTATTTGTATAGTAATTTATTTTTCATAAATAGAACACCATCTTCTAAAATCCAAAGCAGAACATGAATAGGGATGATGCTGACCCTAAATGTTTCACAGTAGCAATGACAGCCCATGTTTGGTGGCTACCTCTGTGCTGGGTAGCTGCTCTATGCTAGATAATTTAAAAGTATAAAAAAATAGAAAAAATATATGAACAGATTTTTTTTTTGGTGATCTTTGGTTAGCAAAAGTAAATCAAGGTGAATGATGAAAGAAAGAAATTGGGTCAGAGTCAGACTGACAGATATAGTCTCTTTTATATCTTAGGTTCTTACTTTGTCTTATTTTCATATTCCATCTTTTGCCCAATCTAGTTAATGTTTTACTTGATTCTATTTTTGTTTTTAACCTGTGTTTTATGTAAAGTTTTAAAACTCACAGAATTTTTAAAAGAATAATATAGTGAACACCTTTATCTCCTCCTATATTTCCTAATTGCTAGTTATTGGTATTTTGCTATATTTTATCTTTATCTATCATTTATTTATCTATCTTGCTTTCTCTTGATAGCTACCTAGGTCTATATCTATCTATCTATATCTATATATATATAGCTATTCATATACACATATCTGTGGCAATTTGTGCCCCGTCTCCAAGGAATATATTACAAAGTCTTAACTATTAAAATTGGAGAGGGATGGTACACTCATCTACTGGTTAAAGACCACAGGTGCTTCTAACTGTTCCACAATATATCGAGCACCCCTCCACAACAAAGAATTATCTAGTCCAAAATGTTAATAATGCTGAGGTTAATGAAAGGAATAACACTGCATGCTCACAACATTTATATATTATATATATATATGAGTATATGATACAATATATACTCAAAATGAATATATAAAATTTAATACTGATACAATATTATTTTCTATCAATGGTTCCTTGGACTTTTGTCAGTTCAGAATCCAATCAAAGATCATGCGTTGTGTTTAGTTTCTTATCTCTTTAGTTTCATTTAATCTTAGACTTTTTGTCTTTAACATCATAGACGTTTCTTAAGAGTCCAGGCTAGTTGCTTTGTGGAGTGTCCTGAAATTTGGATTCATCTTATTTAGGGCCAGATAAAACCTTTTTTGATGGCATGCTACATGGATAATGTTGTGTTCTTCCTAGTGCATCATATCAGGGGGCCCATGACATCAGTCTGTCCCAGTACTGATAATGTCTAGTTTGGTAATATGCTAGAACGGTTTCTATTAGATTACTCCATTGTAAAGGAACTTTTTCCTCCTTTGAAATTAATTAGTATCCTGCAGCATAAATCTTGCATATTATGTGAGGACTCTGTCTCCTAACACTATTTTCAGCTAATTATTTTAGCATCAATTGACTGCCTGAATCAATTATTGTGGTGTGCTGTGCTGTACTTAGTCACTCAGTCATGTTTGACTCTTTGCAACCCCATGGATGCAGCCCATCAGGCTCCTCTGTCCATGGGGCTTCTCCAGGCAAGAATACGGGAGTGGGTTGCCATGCCCTCCAGGGGAATCTTCCCAACCCAGGGATCGAACCCAGGTCTGCTGCACTGCAGTCGGATTCTTTACCTTATGAGCCACCTATTAACTGGCCGCAAAACAGTGATTTTCTAATTCTGTCCTTTTAGAATTATTGGTTATCATTTTGCTGGGTTCAGCAGTAAAGAATCTGCCTGCAATGCAGGAGCTACAGGGAATGGGTTTGATCCCTGGGTCAGGAAGATCCCTTGCAGGAGGGCATGGCAACCCACTCCAGCATCCTTGCCTGGAGAATCCCATGGACAGAGGAGCTTGGTCGGCTGCAGTCCATGGAGTCTCAAAGAGTCGAACACGGCTGAGCAACTGAGCATACACGCTTGCATGCCGGCCCTGTGTCTGGCAGGACTGATCTGCACGTACTAAATCCTGGGGCTTTACTGCCTTCTGGCCTCTTGTTGGGTTTGTCTCATTGGAAACAAAGACAAAAGACCAAAGAGGGAGGAGAGTGAGGCTAAGTATTTATTGTTTTGTGCAACATCAGTATGGACTTGTCCAATTATTATAAGTTTCCTACTTCAGTCAGGGTACCCTTTCTGCACAGCCCTCTTTTGTCTCCAGGCTCTAGTAACAGCAATCTCTTCTCCTTTAGGTCTAGAGGTTATAACAAATTTTATTAATAGCTCAAGTTTTGGCACTAGCCTAGGATCTTGCACTTTCCCTTGTGGTTTCCCCACAACCTGCACATACATTGTACATAGTCCCTTTATTAAATGTTCCTCAAATTATCACATTTGAGAGTACCATCTGTTTTCAGCTATGGCCCTAAGCAATACACATGCCTTGCGTGTTTCTTTCTCTCCATCACAGGAATCAAAGTGAAAGTAAAATGAAAGTGAAGTCACTCAATCATGTCTGACTCTTTGCGACCCATGGACTGTAGCCCACCATGCTCCTCCAACCATGGAATTTTCCAGGCAAAAGTACTGGAGTGGGTTGCCATTTCCTTCTCCAAGGAATCAGAAATCAGAATCACAGGAATCAAAGAGGCATCAAATTGCTCTTCAAGCTTTCATGCCATCCCTCCTTATTTTCCCTCATGGTGTTTTCCTAATAAATCCCTTGCCCAGCTAATCTTGTCTTGGCATCTGCTTCTTGGAGGACCCAGACGAACACCAGCTCATTAACCTCAAGTGTTCCCCCATGCCTTGGGCCTTAGTTAAGGCTCACAGAAGAACCAAGAGGGGTGAATAATTGGGCATCAACTTGGTATCTGTCTATTGAGATGATTCTATTGTAGCATATAAGCAAAGGTGTATAAATGGTATATATGGCAAAGAGATGGTTGTGTTAGACCTGGGGTTAATACCAGTGCAGACAGACACATGATAGCAGCAGGAAATGTGGAAATGGAATAATGTTGGAAGAAGTTCTAGGTTTTATTCTTTATAATCCTACTTCCTTTAGTGTTGCTTTGTTTTCTCTTCCTTACTGTGGCTAAAAATAAATATACAGGGAAGCTGTTTGAGTAGCTGAACTAGAGAACTATGAGGTGGTCTAAAGAGACCGTGCTTGAGTTCATACTAGACTCTATTAGCAGAAAGATGGAAAAGTCTTCAAAATCAGTTTTAAATTGGGAGGCTGTCACTTATATGATCTTGGATGAGTTATTTAGCTTGATGGAATTTGCTTCTTTTATAAATAGGCAGGTAATAAATATATACTTTAAAATGCCATTTTGATGATTCACAACAATTTGTATAAAGCTCTTAACAGTGTGCCTGGAATAAACTGCAGTTATTTGGTTTATTATTCTGTTATCTAAATGTGTGGATAGGAAAAGAGCTCAATCTATTGATAAGATACTTGGAGTCCCAGTCTCCAAGGAGGGTGTCCCCACACTCCACTTAAACATTAACTCTGGGGCCCCACAGGTGAGGGCCAGGACTTTTCCCCAAAACTCCAAGCACCCCCATGCTTTCCTGTGCAATTGCCCACTGAGAGCTCCACTGTTGTAATTAATAGTGGCAAAGTTATAATGAACTCCGCAAGGAGATTTTTTACTGACACGTACTTTTTAGATCCTGAAACAGCCTCTATTCCTTCGAGATCAATTAAAAAGTTTTTTTTTTCCATCTTCACCAAGATGCCTGAGGCAACTTTCCAGCTGTGTCTTTTTTTAATGAGTTCTCTAAGAGGCTCCTGCACCTTGAGATTCTATAGCATACGGACTGAAGTTGCAGGAGTTCTTGGGGAGTAAGGATATGAAAACTGAGAAACCCTAAAGGTGATTTCCCTGGACAGGCTGAGAGGTTGCACACACCTTTTAAATCAGAATCTCTCTAGAATCATTTGCAGTCACTGAGGGAGGGAGGGAGGAAGTGAGGGAAAGTTCTTTGGAAGTCTTTAATAAGTCACTGATAGGCAAGGCTCTTCCAATTAGTTTCATACTTGAGTATAGACTTTGGGCCTCCGTCCTACTGGCTGGCAACTGGAAGACCTACAGCATTGACCAGATCTACACTGGGGAGCAGAAGCACATACACACTCGCCCATCCCATCCCCAGACTCAGGCTACCTCAGGGCTTTCATTAACCTGATGGCTGTGTCAAGTGATCCCCTTATCCCCAAGAATCAGCAAAGATTTAATGTGTATATGTATGCAGAAAGTGAAGAGGAACTAAAAAGCCTCTTGATGAAAGTGAAAGAGGAGAGTGAAAAAGTTGGCTTAAAGTTCAACATTCAGAAAACAGTCATGGCATCTGGTCCCATCACTTCATGGCAAATAGATGGGGAGACAGTGGAAACAGTGGCAGACTTTATTTTGGGGGGCTCCAAAATCACTGCAGATGGTGATTGCAGCCATGAAATTAAAAGATGGTTACTCCTTGGAAGAAAAGTTATGACCAACCTAGACAGCATATTCGAAAGCAGAGACATTACTTTGCCGACTAAGGTCCATCTAGTCAAGGCTATGGTTTTTGCAGTAGTCGTGTATGGATGTGAGAGTTGGACTGTGAAGGCTGAGCACCCAAGAATTGATGCTTTTGAACTGTGGTGTTGGAGAAGACTCTTGAGAGTCCCTTGGACTGCAAGGAGATCCAACCAGTCCATTCTATAGGAGATCAGCCCTGGGATTTCTTTGGAAAGAATGATGCTAAAGCTGAAACTCCAGTATTTTGGCCACCTCATGGGAAGAGTTGACTCATTGGAAAAGACTCTGATGCTGGGAGGGATTGGGGGCAGGAGGAGAAGGGGACGACAGAGGATGAGATGGCGGATGGCATCACTGACTCGATGGCCATGAGTCTGAGTGAACTCTGGGAGTTGGTGATGGACAGGGAGGCCTGGCATGCTGCGATTCATGGGGTCGCAAAGAGTCGGACGTGACTGAGCGACTGAACTGAACTTACACATATGTTATGCCATATGTGTACGTGCTTTTGTTGTTCTTGTTCTTTAGTGGCTAAGTCATATCCGACTCTTTGCGACCCCATGAACTGTAGACTGCCAGGCTCCTCTGTCTATGGGATTTCCCACGCAAGAATATTGGAGTGGGTTGCCATGTCCTTCTTTAGGGGGTCTTCCTGATCCAGGGATTGAACCTGTGTCTCCTGAATGGGCAGGCAGATTCTGTACCACTGAGCCACCAGGGAAGCCCATGTATATGCTTCAGTTCAGTTCAGTTCAGTTGCTCAGTCGTGTCCAACTCTCGGCGACCAACTAGTCAGCAAACTAGCAAACTAGACCAACTAGACCAACTAGCCAGCAAACAACTAGTAGTCAGAAGAGCTTCCTGAATATGCTAGGGTTAGTTTCTTGTGTAAAAAATTAGATGAATTAAATTCAATTTATTTTAGAGAAAGAGAATTCTTAGGGTGAAGAACTACTTGATAGAAATATAGAATTTGAAGTGTTAAGTACTCTTTTAGAGCAAGAAAGCCTTACCATACACAAGTATCTTTTCTTCCTTTGGAGATACCACTGATATACCTAATGGAGCAAGAGATATAATCCGTAAGAACAAACAGAATAGCAGAGGAGACATAAGCAAACAAGAGAAATTGTAACATTAAAATACATTTATAAGAGGTACATGGAGGAATGTTAGCTAATAGATCAGAGAGGAAGCAACCAAATAACAAGCATGCAGAAGGGGAAGCCACTAAGCAGGAAAAGGTGTTACCTCTCACAGCCCCTGAGAGTCTGGAGACTTGAAGCTGGAGACAATGAAATCACTGCATATTTTTATTGTATTTCTGGTTAACATCTTAATAACAGTCTCTTTGGAAATTAAAATTTTCTATACACGTTGAATAGCATTCATACTTGTACAGATCAAGGCAAGTGGAAAATGATGTGAAGAAGTATTGCTTGTCTTAAAGCATGATAATGCCTTTTTCTTAGTAACTTTGGATTCATTTACTTGCATCTATAAATATTAACTTCAGTGTAGCTCTATGCAGAATATTCTTGTACCTAAAAAATAAAGTTAGAATTACTTATAGGATTAAAGTGAATAGTTTGCACCCTGGCATAACATATAACATAGCTCACTGGGTTTTTTTAATTTATATTTTCTGGTTTGTTACTCATCTCTTATCTTTTCTTAGCTCTCATTGGGAGATTAACTTCCTCTCACCATCTCTTAAATATTGGTCCTTTGAAAATTGAAGTATAGTTGATTTATAATACTATATTAGTTTTAGATATACAACATAGTGATCCAATATTTTAATGTATTGAACTCCATTTAAAGTTTTTTAAAATTTTGGCTGCATTTCCTGGGCAGTATTTGACTTCCCTGGTGGCTCAGAAGGTAAAGCATCTGTCTACAATGCGGGTGACCTGGGTTCGATCCCTGGGTTGGGAAGATCCCCTGGAGAAGGAAATGGCAATCCACTCCAGGACTATTGCCTGGAAAATCTCATGGACAGAGGAGCCTGGTAGGCTACAGTCCATGGGGTCGCAAAGAGTTGGACATGACTGATGACTTCACTCACTTCACTATACCTTATTTATTTTATACATAGTGGTTAGTACCTCTTGATCCCCCACCCCTATTTTATCTCTAAGCCCTTCTCCCTTCCTACTGGTAACCACTAGTTTTGTTCTTCATGTCTGTAAGTCATCTGAAGATTTGTTACAGTTATATCCATTTATATGCTTCACTTTTTAGATGTCAATTTATATTATAAATTATAATATGTAGTATTTGCTTTTCTCTGACTTATTTTACTAAGCATAATGCCCTCCATATCCATCCCTGTTAAAAATGGCAAAATTTCCATTTTTTTCTGGCTGAGTAATATCCCATTGTTCATATAGATCAGTCTTCTGTATCCATTCATCTGTCAATGGACACTTAGGTGATCCCATATCTTGGCTATTGTCAGTATTCCTATGGTGAACATTGGGGTGCCTATGTCATTTAGAATCAGTGCATTAATTTTTTGGATATATATATTTATATATATATATAGAGGAATTAAATTGCTGGATTGTATGATAGTTCTATTTTTAGTTTTTTGAGGAAACTCCATGCCATTTTGTACAATGCTGTATGCTAAGTCGCTTCAGTCATGTCTGACTCTTTGCGACACTGTGGAGTGTGGCCTGCCAGGCTCCTCTGTCCCTGGGATTCTCCAGGAAAGAATACTAGAATGGGTTGCCGTGCCTTCCTCCAGGGAGTCTTCTTAACCCAGGGATTGAACGGAAGTCTCTTATGTCTCCTGCATTGGCAGGCAGGTTCTTTACCACTAGCACCTGTACTAGTTTACATTCCTATCCAGAGTGTACTGGAATTCCCTTGTCTATGTCCTTACCAGCACTTCTCATTTGTGACCATTTTGATGATAGCCATTCTGACTGGTATAGGGTGGTACTCACTGTTTTTCTGATTTACATTTCTCTGGTCATCGAGCATCTTTTCATGTGCTCATTGGCCATATGTACATGTTGTTTAGACAAATGTCCATTCAGGTCCTCTCTCCATTTTTAAATTAGGGTTTTTTTTTTTTTAACATTGAGTTGTATCAGCCATATAAGCCAGACTCCTGGGATTCATCCAGGCTCCGCTTTTCTCCTCACCACACATCAGAGAGTCACAATACTGATACCTGTGTTTCTTTTACATGTTTCATATCCTTTATCTCCTGTCTATGTCTATAGCTACCGCCTTAACTCAGGTACTCCTTACTCTCATGTGATAACCCTTCAGGTGGATTTGCTTCATAGTCCCCATCCTTATTGTTTTAAATAGTTCTCTGTATGTTAATCGCTCAGTCGTGCCCGACTCTTTGCGACCCCATGGACTGCAGTCCACCAGGTTCCTCTGTCCATGAGATTTCCAGGCAAGGATACTGGAGTGGGTTGCCATTCCCTTCTCCAGGGGATCTTCCCAACCCAGGGATTGAACCTGGGTCTCCTGCACTGCAGGCAGATTCTTTACTGACTGAGCTACAAAATAGTTCCCTACACTTAACTAAAAAGTGTAACTATATATTTAACCATGTATTTAGTTGTATCATTCTAATTATTTAAAATGAAGTCCAACCTCTGACATGTTAAGGAAACTTATCTGTGAGTCCCCTTTCCAATAGTACTCTTTTGCTGTGCCCGCCTCACACCCTCAGGTACAGTCTGGCACGCCATATTCATCTTACATCTTATTGAAGAGGGTTTGAGCCTCTCATTTACCGTGAAGCATGTCCCAGCCGCCTTTCAGAATAATCTAGCACCACTGTATACTGAGCATACTCCTATCACAGTTCCTTAAATGTTTATTTGCCTGGCTAATTCTGTAGGGAGATTACAAGATCCTTGAAGATCAAGGCAATGTCTCACTAATGTTTGAATCTTTAGTGTCAAGGACAATGGCCGCATACAGCAGATACTCAGTAAATATAAATTGAATGAGTGAATTATGAATGAATGATGTTTAAATTATTGTGATTCGTATGAGTAATCATGGATATTAAGTATTCACGTACAAATACGATGTGGAAATTAGAAACCATCTTGGCAGTATTTTATTTAATCCTCCATTTTGGAGTAGTCAATTTCTTTTACCTTGTTAAGTTCTTCAGCTAGTTTCCTAGCCATGCAAAGCTTCTAAACTTTTCTAATCACTCCTCCAGAGGTTTTAGGACAATTATTCCTTAAGCTTCTTTATTCTACCCATGCACATGTATGTGCTATGAATCCTTGATTAGGTAACCCAAAACTATAGGTATATTTCCTTCTGTGTCTTTTCAATAGAGAACCACATTGCTCATATGTTAACAATATACTGGACTGGCCCAAAAGTTCATTTTATGGAAAAACTTGAATGAACCTTTTAACCAATTAAATACTTCTCTTTAGTAAAGAACTGGCTATGTTCTTAAAACAGAATTTTGGCTATTTCTTTCCAAAACTTTGCCCAATATATAAATGTATATACAAATATACACACTCATACAGACACACATACAAGCATACACACACACATATATATATATATGTAGGCATGACACACATAAGAGAGACAATAAGAAGAATTTTCAAGAAACCTTCTATTGTTTTATAGACAACACCTCAGTCCAAGGCATCATTATATCACAAGGTTCGCTGAACTTTTGAGTGTATCCCTGCTTATTTAACTTATATGCATCATGAGAAACACAGGGATGGAAGAAGCACAAGCTGGAATCAAGATTGCTGGGAGAAATATCAATAACCTCACATATGCAAATGACACCACCCTTATGGCAGAAAGTGAAGAGGAACTAAAAAGCCTCTTGATGAAAGTAAAAGAGGAGAGTGAAAAAGTTGGCTTAAAACTCAGCATTCAGAAAATGAAGATCATGGCATTTGGTCCCATCACTTCATGGGAAATAGATGGGGAAAGAGTGGAAACAGTGGCAGACTTTATTTTTCTGGGCGCCAAAATCACTGCAGATGGTGATTGCAGCCATGAAATTAAAAGACGCTTACTCCTTGGAGGAAAAGTTATTACCAACCCAGATAGCATATTGAAAAGCAGAGACATTACTTTGCCGACTAAGGTCCGTCTAGTCAAGGCTATAGTTTTTCCAGTGGTCATGTATGGATGTGAGAGTTGGACTGTGAAGAAAGCTGAGCGCCGAAGAATTGATGCGTTTGAACTGTGGTGTTGGAGAAGACTCTTGAGAGTCCCTTGGACTGCAAGGAGATCCAACCAGTCCATTCTGAAGGAGATCAGCCCTGGGTATTCATTGGAAGGACTGATGCTAAAGCTGAAACTCCAGTACTTTGGCCACCTCATGCGAAGAGTTGACTCATTGGTAAAGACTCTGATGCTGGGAGGGATTGGGGGCAGGAGGAGAAGGGGACGACAGAGGATGAGATGGCTGGATGGCATCACCAACTCAATGGACATGAGTCTGAGTAAACTCCGGGAGTTGGTGATGGACAGGGAGGCCTGACATGCTGCAATTCATGGGGTCACAAAAAGTCAGACACGTCTGAGCGACTGAACTGAGCTGAAGGATGTGAATTAGACATTTGTTGTCCTTCTACCAGATGCCTCTTCAAGGCCAGCTCTACTCTGCTTTCTTTCCTTCCTTTCTCCTAACACCCTATATCACATTTCAGGTACAACCTGTAGAAGACTCAGCATCCTTCTCAGCACAGTGCAGGAAGGTTGGTAGAAATGTTATCTATTAACGCTAACTTAGAGTTATCTTAGGAGGAAAGGAGAAAAGATTAATGCCAGTTTCAAGTCAGTTATTCATTAAGAACGATGTTCTGCTTCCTCCCAGCTCCACTAAATCCATCTGGGGTAAGCCTGAGATCCAGGAACACACCACCATCGAAATGCCTGGGGAGTGTAATTTACAGTGTGACCCCGGGAGTTTGTTGGTTCTCACTGCTTCATGCCTTTGACATGCATGAATTCATCTGGGTATTAAGTCATCACCTGCCAGCTTGTTTTCTCCTGAACATCCGTCCCCAGAGTCCAGAGAAATGGAGACAAAGAGTTAAGCAATTTTTGTTCCCCTCTAGAGATGGCATCTGTGTTTTGCATGTCCTAGTCCCCTCCCCCTCAGGGACACTCAGGGGACAATCTGGGAGGACTTGGGCAGAGGGGAACATAAAGCCTCTACTGCTGGTGCTCATAGTGAGCAGGGATCCAGTCCCTGCCTCCGCCTGTGTGAAAAAAGTGGGGATAGCTCCTGCAGCTGCAGACCCCCTCATTCAGAGGCAGCTGAGGGGAGCCAGAGCCTCAGCTTGGATCTTCAAACTCTCCTGGCCTCTGTGCTGTTTCCTGTACATATAAACCTATCTCTGGGTTAAGAGCAGTGCCACAGTGAGTAAAGGGCTTTTGGCCAAGTGTGATCATTTAGAGAAGCTGGGATCTGAGAAAGGAAGGACTCCAGAAATCGGCACACTGAATGGGAATTTTGGGCCCAGCTTATGGGCAGGCAGATTTCTGGGCTTCAGACAGCCTTGGGATTTGCAAAGCTGGGTCATAAGCTGCTCATTGAGAATGATCACGTGTATCATGAACTGTCAGGTAATAGGTGTATACTTCTATGGAACATTTCAGGTTCTCCCTTTCTGTCACCTTGTCACCTTGTTAACCATGGGTGGCCATGAGGTTGGTGGAGTGGTAGCCAAAAAATTAAAGGAGAGTCAAAAGACTTGATTAAATTCCAGAATATACTCTGGATGTTATTCCTAAAGTAATTCCTTTTATCCATCCTTCACCATCCATCCATTCATCCATTTAACAAATGCACTGTACAAATGCAATGGGTCCAGAAATAACACCTCTCTAGAACCAGGGAAGCAGCCCTGCAAGAAGGTGGTATAGGACATGAGTAGGAATAAAATAGAGATCCTTGCCCTGATCATAGATCATAAACAGCTTCTGTGAATGCTGACCAGATCAGTGATGGCACTCTGCTCATGCCCAGTATGGAAAAATCTAGATTTTCCTGCATAGTATCAGGAAGAAAAACCTTGGTGCCAATTTCATTTGCTAAAGCTTTAGACCTAGTGGACACAGAAGGAAATATACCTCCTTGAAGTTGCATTTCTACATCTCATCCCCCATTTTATTGGTGTATTTACTTCATGATCATTTATTGAGCAACTGCTGTGTGCAGTGCATGTACTCTGCACAAGCTTTAAAATAAGAGCAAATCAAATGATAAAGTATGAGCAAAATCTGAGAACTGAAGAAATAAGAAAGCAAAATGAGAATGTAGCTATGGGCTTTTCTTAAAAATAAAACGACTCATCATTATGGAGAACAATTTATTCTGTGGCTGCCATCTTGACAGGATGAGTATAAACTTTGCAAT
Organism: Redunca redunca; assembly: GCA_006410935.1. Classification (NCBI taxonomy): domain Eukaryota; kingdom Metazoa; phylum Chordata; class Mammalia; order Artiodactyla; family Bovidae; genus Redunca; species Redunca redunca. The sequence continues at coordinate 198,596 of SJYQ01000325.1, read as the reverse complement.
CAGAGTTAAATAAAATTCTATAGAAATGGAAATAATACATGACACCCTGTGTTCACTGATCCTATTTATGGGAGCCTTTCTGCTTTACTGTGATTAAAAGACTTGACCTGATGAATTTGAAAACGATTGTTAGCTGAGTCAGCACACAGCGCACACCGCAAACTCCCTCTCTCTGTTAACGGCTAATCCAGACCCGCATTTGCTTCTCAGCCCACAGGCACCGCAGCAGCTGTGGTCAGCACAGGCACTATCACCAGGCCATGACAGAAAATCAGACGTGGGTCACAGAGTTCATTCTCCTGGGATTTCCGCTCAGCCCAAGCATGCAGACGCTCCTCTTCGGGCTCTTCTCCCTGCTCTATGTCCTCACCCTGCTGGGGAACGGGGTCATCCTGGGGCTCATCTCACTGGACTCCAGACTGCACACCCCCATGTACTTCTTCCTCTCACACCTGGCCATCGTCGATATTTCGTATGCATCAAACAATGTCCCGAAGATGCTGGTGAACCTTCTGAACAAGAAAAATACTATCTCCTTTGTCCCATGCATAATGCAGACCTTTTTATACATGGCTTTTGCACACACTGAGTGTCTCATCTTGGTGGTGATGTCCCATGATCGGTACGTGGCCATCTGCCACCCCCTACGTTACTCTGTCGTCATGAGCTGGAGAGTGTGCACTGTTCAAGCTGTCACTTCCTGGACATGTGGCTCCCTCCTGGCCCTGGTCCATGTGGGTCTCGTCCTGAGGCTGCCCTTCTGTGGGCCTCACGAAATCAACCACTTCTTCTGTGAAATCCTGTCTGTCCTCAAGCTGGCTTGTGCTGACACTACGCTCAACCAAGTTGTCATTTTTGCTGCTTCCGTGTTTGTCTTAGTCGGGCCCCTCTGCCTGGTGCTGGGCTCCTATGCGCGCATCCTGGCCACCATCCTGAGGATTCAGTCCGCTGAGGGCCGCAGGAAGGCCTTCTCCACCTGCTCCTCCCACCTCTGTGTGGTCGGGCTCTTCTTTGGCACTGCCATCGTAATGTACATGGCCCCCAAGTCCCGCCACCCTGAGGAGCAGCAGAAGATCCTTTCCCTATTTTACAGTCTTTTCAACCCCATGCTGAACCCACTCATCTACAGCCTTAGGAACAAAGAGGTCAAGAGTGCCTTTAGGAGAGTGCTTTGGAAGGAGAGGCTAATGTGAGAGATGCCAGGGAGAGTCCTAAGGGTGGAAGGTTTGTTCTCTGTGAGATTTGGGAGAATGGTACTGTACATGCCTTAAAATCTCATGCCTTAAATCTCTGGCATTAGGAATTTATATTGATCAGATGCTGTTCCTGACTCCTAAACATGGAGTTCTCTGCAGACCACAAACATGAGCAGAAGGTCATGGAGAATACAGGCCGTGAGAGGAGAATGATGAGGTGGCGAGTGCATGGCAGAGAGCCATCAGTTCTCAGGGCCAGCTCCCAACACTAAGGTCTAGTTTCTTTTCTTTTGAGGTTTTGTTGTCTCAAATCTCTTCTTAAATTCCGTGATGGTTTCCTTCTCCCTTATAAATATAAGCATATGCTAGTAATGTCATAATAAATGCTGCTACCTGTAACAAGACAGGATAAACACTAACCTTGGTTAAGCAGAATCCTATTGGGAAATGCAGTAAGAACTATAGAAAGAGCCAACTACTTGGTCTGGAACTTAAAATCTAAGGAGAACGCCATGTGTTCTGAAAAATCACCTGAATCTGAGCCTAATGAATTTATTTGTGTGAAAACAAAAGCTAAATTTTGAGAATTTTTTTTATATGGGAGACAAAAAATATGAAGATCTTCATTTTATTTCATTTAAGTTTGCACCATTTAATTAGAAAGAGTTTGTGTTTAGAATAACAGACTCATATTTATATGAGAGTTACCTTTATAGGGAGAGTTACCTCTTTCAGAGTTCAGGTTACAAAACTGGGAGTAGGTGACAACTGACCCTTATGAAGAAATATTATGGGGTTTAGATAATATAAAAGGAAGTGTCAAGAGGCTGATAGCTTGACATAATGTTGTAGGCCCACATTTCTTGATAAAGCCTTGCAGGAACCTCAACACAACTCCAAAGAGCACCTGCTCCACGTGATACAAGTCATATTTTCTGAACCCAGGTGATCAGAACGATACAAGATTTGTTTCCTTTTAACACAAGTTCAGGAACTAAGTGGCCAACACAGTAAGGCAATGGTGATTTGTTTAACACAGAAGGAATGCTATCTTTTGAATTTTCTTCTCTTCTCTTTTCTTGTAGCATCACATGACATTCAAGTGTGTGATATATGATGATGGTATGATTCTCTTTCTGTAGATCTATGTTTTCATCCCAATTCTTTCTTGTGTAATTTCCATTGTATGTCTTTCTTCTCCTATGAAATTAAAGAATCAAAGAGGAAACTTTTCCCTTCCACCTTTTCTCCTAAAGCACTGTTTTCGACTTGGTTGGTTCCCAGAAAGCTCACTTACTGACTCTTCTTCTTATTGACTGTTCTTTTCGTTAATTAATTTGGACAAATCATTTTGTCTCTGGCCGTTATCTTAGTCTTCTTACCCCAGCAGTATCAGGAAATTGCCAGCCCCCAGAAATCCACATTTACTCCAGTTCCCTCCCCACCCAAAAAGAATAATGTGAAAAAAGAGATAAATATTAGCTCTAAATGTAACTTTTAAAGGACTATATAATTACTGTGTATCCTCTTTCAAAGGTAGGAAAAAGCAGGTAATATTTTCATAAAAATGACTTTTTAAGTATAACTAGAAAAATTATGTTCTCTGAAACATGTATGTGAGTGCTCAGTCATGTCCTAGTCTTTGCAACCCCATGGACTGTAGCCCACCAGGCTCCTCTGTCCATGGGATTCTCTAGGCAAGAATACTGGCGTGGGTTGCCATGCCCTCCTCCAGGAGATCATCCCAACCCAGATATTGAACCCACGTCTTTTAAGTCTCCTGCATTGGCAAGTGGGCTCTTTACCACTGGTGCCACCTGGGAAGCCCTCAAATATGTATCCCTTATATTAAAAGAAGAGGAAGAGGAAAATATGGGATAATTTGCCTCATATAAAACATAAACCATTGGTTTGAACTCAGAATTTTTCTACAAGGACTCATTAGAAAAATCAAGGGATTGTATTCACTCTTGTGTCAGTTCAAAAATACCTGAGAAAGAATTGACCAAAAAGACTAATCTTGTATGAAGGTAACTGGGGCATATGAATTATGAAGAAATATCCTGTAACAGGTCTGAGGAGTGGCTCTGACTAAAAACAAAAGCAACAAAACTATATTTTGTTAATAAATTGCATAAAATGCTTAAATAGATGAGAGATTACTATGAATTGTTTCAATATTTGTGTTATGAAATTTTAATAAACAAATTATACTTTGTTGTGATCCATTATATATATTTTATTTTAACACTTGCCATAGTTTTGAAAAGGCTGAGGGCAAGAGGGAAAAAGGATACATTTACTTGATGCTTAGGATTCTTCTGGATGTTTCCCAATGTTGTCCTACTCACCTTTCACCCTTAATGCTATAAAGTAGATTTTAAAAATTTATTGGAGAATATTTCTTTACAGTGTTGTCTTAGTTTCTGCTGTGCAGAAAGGTGAATCAGATATACAGTTCAGTTCAGTCGCTCAGTCGTGTCTGACTCTTTGCAACCCCATGAATCACAGCACGCCAGGCCTCCCTGTCCATCATCAACTCCCAGAGTTCATTCAGATTCACATCCATCGAGTCAGTGATGCCATCCAGCCATCTCATCCTCTGTCGTCCCCTTCTCCTCCTGCCCCCAATCCCTCCCAGCATCAGAGTCTTTTCCAATGAGTCTACTCTTTGCATGAGGTGGCCAAAGTACTGGAGTTTCAGCTTTAGAATCAGTCCTTCCAAAGAAATCCCAGGGCTGATCTCCTTCAGAATGGACTGGTTGGATTACCTTGCAGTCCAAGGGACTCGCAAGAGTCTTCTCCAACACCACAGTTCAAACGCATCAGTTCTTCGGCACTCAGCCTTCTTCAAAGTCCAACTCTCACATCCATACAAGACCACAGGAAAAACCATAGCCTTGACTAGACAGACCTTAGTTGGCAAAGTAATGTCTCTGCTTTTCAATATGCTATCTAGGTTGGTCATAACTTTTCTTCCAAGGAGTAAGCGTCTTTTAATTTCAGGGCTGCAGTCACCATCTGCAGTGATTTTGGAGCCCAAAAAAATAAAGTCTGCCACTGTTTCCACTGTTTCCATCTATTTGCCATGAAGTGATGGGACCGGATGCCATGATCTTCGTTTTCTGAATGTTGAGCTTTAAGCCAACTTTTTTCCTCTCCTCTTTTAACTTTTATCAAGAGACTTTTTAGTTCCTCTTCACTTTCTGCCATAAAGGTGGTGTCATCTGCATATCTGCGGTTATTGATATTTCTCCTGGCAATCTTGATTCCAGCTTGTGTTTCTTCCAGCCCAGCGTTTCTCATGATGTATTCTGCATATAAGTTAAATAAGCAGGGTGACAATATACAGCCTTGACATACTCCTTTTCCTATTTGGAACCAGTCTGTTGTTCCATGTCCAGTTCTAACTGTTGCTTCCTGACCTGCATACAGATTTCTCAAGAGGCAGGTTAGGTGGTCTGGGATTCTCATCTCTTTCAGAATTTTCCACAGTTTCTTGTGATTTACACAGTCAAAGGCTTTGGCATAGTCAATAAAGCAGAAATAGATGTTTTTCTGGAAAGCTCTTGCTTTTTCCATGATCCAGCAGATGTTGGCAATTTGATCTCTGGTTCCTCTGCCTTTTCTAAAACCAGCTTGAACGTCAGAAAGTTCACAGTTCACATACTGTTGAAGCCTGGCCTTGGAGAATTTGGAGCATTGCTTTACTAGCATGTGAGATGAGAGCAATTGTGTGGTAGTTTGAGCATTATTTGGCATTGCCTTTCTTTGAGATTGGAATGAAAACCAACCTTTTCCAGTCCTGTGGCCACTGCTGAGTTTTCCAAATTTGCTGGCATATTGAGGGCAGCACTTTCACAGCATCATCTTTCAGGATTTGAAATAGCTCAACTGGAATTCTATCACCTCCACTAGCTTTGTTTGTAGTGATGCTTTCTAAGGCCCACTTGACTTCACATTCCAGGATGTCTGGCTCTAGGTGAGTGATCACACCATCGTGATTATCTGGGTCGTGAAGATCTTTTTTGTACAGTTCTTCTGTGTATTCTTGCCACCTCTTCTTAATATCGTCTGCTTCTGTTAGGTCCATACCATTTCTGTCCTTTATTGAGCCCATCTTTGCATGAAATGTTCCCTTGGTATCTCTAATTTTCTTGACGAGATCTCTAGTCTTTCCCATTCTGTTGTTTTCCTCTATTTCTTTGCACTGATCACTGAAGAAGGCTTTCTTATCTCTTCTTGCTGTTCTTTGGAACTCTGCATTTAGATGCTTATATCTTTCCTTTTCTCCTTTGCTTTTCGCTTCTCTTCTTTTCACAGCTATTTGTAAGGCCCCCCCAGACAGTCATTTTGCTTTTTTGCATTTTTCCATGGGGATGGTCTTGATCCCTGTCTCCTGTACAGTGTCATGAACCTCATTCTATAGTTCATCATGCACTCTCTCTATCAGGTCTAGGCCCTTAAATCTATCTCTCACTTCCACTGTATAATCATAAGGATTTGATTTAGGTCATACCTGAATGGTTCATCCATTCCAGTCCATTTTAGTTCGCTGATTCCTAGAATGTCCATGTTCACCCTTGCCATCTCTTATTTGACCACTTCCAATTTGCCTTGATTTGTGGACCTGACATTCCAGGTTCCTATTCAATATTGCTCTTTACAGCATAGGACCTTGCTTCTATCACCAGTCACATCCACAGCTGTGTATTGTTTTTGCTTTAGCTCCATCCCTTCATTCTTTCTGGAGTTATTTCTCCACTGATCTCCAGTAGCATGTTGGGTACATACTGACCTGGGGAGTTCCTCTTTCTGTATCCTATCATTTTGCGTTTTCATACTGTTCGTGGGGGTTCTCAAGGAAAGAATACTGAAGTGGTTTGCCATTCCCTTCTCCAGTGGACCACGCTCTGTCAGACCTCTCCACCATGACCCGCCAGTCTTGGGTTGCCCCGTGGCATGGCTTGGTTTCATTAAGTTAGACAAGGCTGTGGTCCTAGTGTGATTAGATTGACTAGTTTTCTGTGATTATGGTTTCAGTCTGTCTGCCCTCTGATGCCCTCTTGCAACACCTACCATCTTAGTTGGGTTTCTCTTACCCTGGATGTGGGATATCTCTTCACGGCTGCTCCAGCAAAGGGCAGCCGCTGCTCCTACCTTGGATGAGGGATATCTCCTCACTGACGCCCTTCCTGTCCTTCAACGTGGGATGGCTCCTCTAGGCCCTCCCACGCCCAGGCAGCCACTGCTCCTTGGACATGGGGTTGCTCCTCCTGGCCACCGCCCCTGGCCTTGGCCGCGTGGTAGCCCCTCTCGGCCATCGCCCCTGACCTCGGACACGGGGTAGCTCCTCTCAGCCATGCTTAGTGCGCCGGCTGTAGCTGCCTGATATACATGTATGTATGTATGTATGTATGTATATATATATATACACCCTCTTTTTTGGATCTCCTTCCCATTAGGTGACCACAGAGGGCTGAGTACAGTTCCCTGTGCCACACAGTAGGTTCTCATTAGTTACCTGTTTTACACACAGTATCCTTAGTGTGTATATGTCAGCATCAGTCTCCCAGTTCATCCCCCCTTTCATTCCCCTCTCAGTGTCCATGTATTTGTTCTCTAGAAAAATGGCACAGTGAACCTATTTGCAAAGTAGAAATAGAGATACAGATATGTAAAGAAGTTATTATTTTCTAAAGTTTGGAGTGATTTAGTAACTTTCTCCACACCTCACAGCCAGTGATAGGACAGAGTTGGGAGTTTAATATCATTGTACTGATTTCAACCCACACTGCTTATTAGTTATCTTCCTGAAACATCACCGATTTTACCTCAACCTGTCTTAGGCTTGGCATCTGCATGACAGCAGTATGGCAAAGAAATATAGTATAAAAAGAGTAGAATGGAAATCTAAGTGATCACACGGTAAGATTATATGCTGGTAAAACTCATGATTTAAAATCTACATTGTTTTGGAGAAAGTCTCATTCAAATGAGACTGAAGAACAGTGCACAAGAGCCTGGATCTAAAGCGGTTTTCATTGTTGCTCATTTGCCAAGTCGTGTCTGACACTTCATGACCCCGTGGACTGCAGTAGGCCAGGCTTCCCTGCCCCTCACCATCTCTGAGTTTGCCCAAGTTCATGTCCATTGAGTTGATAATGCCATCCAAACATCCTCTGTGGTCTTCTTCTTCTCCCGCCTTCAATCTTTCCCAGCATCAGGGTCTTTTCAGATGAGTTAGCTCTTTGCATCAGGTGACCAAAGTATTGGAGCTTCAGCTACAGCATGTTAAGGACAGAGTTGATTTCCTTAAAGATTTACTGGTTTGATCGCCTTGCTGTCCAAGACTCTCAAGAGTCTTCTCCAGCACCGCAATTCCAAAACAATTCTTCGGTTTTCTGGCTTCTGTATGGTCCAGCTGTCCCATCCATACATGACTACTGGAAAGACCATAGCTTTGAGTATACGGATCGTTGTTGGAAAAGTGACGTCTTTGCTTTTTAACTGCTGGAAGAAGATGAAACTGGAAGAATTCTACATAAACTGTACACTCTATATGTAGCGGCATTGGCAGAAGGATTCATGAGATAGCATCTAAGATAGGAAATACATACAAAAATCATCTCTCTGTAGTCCGAAGTTTTGTTACATTCACTTTCCTACCCACAACTAAGACTTCTCACCAAGTATATATCTAGAATAGCTCTACTAGGGAGTTTCAAGTTCTACATGTGGAAATGTAAATTCAATGTTGTTGTAACTTGCACATTGAGTTGAAATTTCAGCACTTTTAGAGGTTTGCTCATTGTATAGCTTTCTCTGTCCTTAAGATTGCCTGCCAAAAATTGTAGTGAGATTAGAAGAAAAATAGATGGGCAAATAACAAATGAACAGATACATTAAAAAAAAATACTATCAGTGTTTAGGCTGGAAAAAAGAAATAGAAGAGCTATTTTCAAATGTCCCACAGAATATCGTTTAAGAGGTAAGAGTGGTAGTTTATTGCTTCCCTGGTAGCTCAGCTAGTAAAGAATCCACCTGCAATTTAGGAAACCCCAGTTTGATCCCTAATTGGGAAAATCCCCCAGAGGAGGGCATGGAAACCCATTCTAGTATTCTTGCCTTAAGAATCCCCATGGACAGAGGTGCCTGGTGGGCTACAGTCCATGAGGTCACAAAGAGTTGGACACAGCTGAGCAACTAAGCACAGAAGGAAAAACTAGAATCAATAAGTAGGTATATAAGGAGATGGAATAAAAATCCATGTGAGAAAATGTTTTCTAGCATTGCAAGTTACCCAGCAATTATATCTTATTAACTGGTGTGCAGTCTTCCTATAAATATACAAGCAGAGGCTGAATGAATATACCTGGATTGAATGGATATTTGGAATATATTCTCTTCAATGCCTCTTCAGTCTTAAAAAATTTTGTTATTTCACAATAAGCTTTTTAATTTTATTGTTCACTGTGGGAAAGCTCAAATTGATTTTAAACAACCACTAGAGATTTTTAAATGGTACCGGAATTTTTCCATGTCAAAGTCCAAACAACCTCATTCTTTCGATTATTGAGCCAGTTCATCAAAAGAAAATATTGAAGTGGGAAAGAATGGTGGTGTAAGCTCCATACTGGTGGTTCTCTTACTTTAATTTTTACACTGCCACCATACCTTATTTCTGAACGTAGGTGGCTTCACATTTTAAAATACTAACTCAGACTCCAATCATAGTAGCTCAAAGACTTTTGCTTCAAACACAGATCAGCAACAGATAAAGTATGAAAAGAGAAAATTAAAAAGACAAAGTCAGCTTGCAAGAAAGCATAAATGACCTGTAAGTGATGCTGACACCATGGGTTTGCTGGCTGAGTCTGAAAGCTGTCAGGAGAGGCAATATCTTTTCTCTTAGAAACAAAAGATACTGAAGCACTCCGTGTGATAATGAGGAACTTGTGTCAGGCTCCTTCCTTGAAAATAAGGTATGAGGAGGGCAAGAGGGACTCCCTTTTTTTGTTAATGGAGCTCAAAAATCTTTTCTTCCAAAAACAGCTTCACAATATAGCCTTAGGAGAATTGCAGGATAACAATGTCAGAACCTCCAGGCATAACACTGCAGCCTGACCTGGAATCCAGCCATCCACGCCGTCTGTGCTGGGTCTCTGATATACTGACCATCACCTAGGGAAATAATCCTAAACCCTTAATATAGGTGCTAAGTCTGTATATGATGGCTCATAAATTAAGCTAAGACAGTCTGTGATCTTCTATATGAGAGAGAGAGAGAGAGGAAGGAAGGGAGGAAGAAAAGGAAAGAGGGAAGAAGAGAGGAGGGAGAAAAGAAAGGAAGGGAGGAAGAAAGAAAGAAAGGAAGAGACTGGTCTGAAGAATAAGCTTTGAATCTATTTTCATGACTTGCGGAAATCAGTGCCGAGAAAAATAGTTAAAAACATCAACTATAACACAAACTCACTTTTGATGATATTCATTTTGTGACATAAGGAATGAGCAATTTGACAAACGCCTTATATTTGTATGTCTCAAATGCATAAACTGACTTTTTAAAGCCATGACAACTGTTTTAAATGACCAGGGAATTAAAAAGATTAGAAAATAACAAGTAGATTTCAAAAAGAACCATTTAAAAACCTTAGAAATAAAACTAGAACAAAATAGAAATCCCTGAAATAGAACAAAAAATATCAACAAACAGGATGAATTCTAGACTGAGCACATTAGAAGAGTTTGTGAAATAGAGGATGTGAAGAAAAAGTATTAGATACTCAGTAACGTCCAACTCTTTGTAACCCTGTGGACTGTAGCCTACCAGGCTCCTCTGTCCACGGAATTCTCCAGGCAAAAATACTGTAGTTGGTAACCATTCCCTTCTCCAGGAGATCTTAGCAACCCAGGGACTGAACCTGGGTCACCTGTATTGCAGGCAGATTCCTTGCCATCTGAGCCACCAGGGAAGCCCAAAATAGAGGATACTAGTGAACAGTTTACTAAAAATGCAACATATTATTTTTTAAGAAAATTGAATAAAAATCACATACAAGCTAGACTGAAATGCAATATTCATTTATCTTATAGGAATTCCAGGAGCAAGGACAAAATGGGACAGAACACTAGTTGAATATATCACTCGAGATTTTTTTTTTTCCTGATTGATGAATGTGTGAATTCTCAGATCAAGAGAGTACTCTGAGTACCAAACAATGGTGAAGAAAAATAAATCCATGTCTAGACATATTATGCACAATTAAAGCTCAGAACATTAAAGAGAAGGAGAAAACTTACAAAAATTTTGCAGGAAATAATAGCTACAAAAGAATAACAATTAAAGTAATAGCAGACTTCTCCTCAGCAAAATAGACGGCAGAAGAGATTTTTCAAAATGATGAGGGAAATGTTGAATTGTGTGTCAAATGAAACTTGAACAACTGAATAGTGATTTTAATGTCCTTTATTTAAGGGAAAACAACCCATGGATTGGAGGAATGCAGTGCCTCATAAGTAGTGGGGCACTGTTCCCAAAGGATTTTGGACAAGAGCAAATTAAGTGTTAGAAGAGGTCATATAGGAATAGGACTTTTTTTTTTTTTTAACTTTATTTTACTTTACAATACTGTATTGGTTTTGCCATACATCAACATGAATCTGCCACGGGTGTACATGAGTTCCCAATCCTGAACCCCCCTCCCACCTCCCTCCCCATACTATCTCTCTGGGTCATCCCAGTGCACCAGCTCCAAGCATCCTGTATCCAGTATCGAACCTAGACTGGCGATTCGTTTCTTACATGATATTATACATGTTTCATTACCATTCTCCCAAATCATCCCACCCTCTCCCTCTCCCACAGAGTCCAAAAGTCTGTTCTATACATCTGTGTCTCTTGATTGGCCAGGAGGCTGGGGATTTCTTTATAAAGCTGGCAGGTCCTATTTCCTAGGATAAGGTAAGCCGGCTAAAGCTGACTTGTAGGACTGTGATTAATGTATGTTAGGTCTCCTTGACAGGTGTTCCCATAAGTACAGGCTGAATTAAGTTTATTTTGTGGTGTGTATCAGGCCACTGGGGTAGCCTACATTCTGTGGGTCTTGATACACAAACTAACTTTATCACAGAGTATGGTAGTGAGGGGGTTTCCATGGTGGTTCAGACAGTTAAGAATACACCTGCAATGCAGGAGACCTGGGTTTGATCTCTGGGTCAGGAAGATCCCCTGGAGAAGGGAATGGAAACCCACTCCAGAATTCTTGCTTGGGAGATCCCATAGACGGAGGAGCATGGTGGGCTACAGTCCATGGGGCTGCAAAAAGTCAGACATGACTGAGCAACTAACACTTCACTTTCATAGTAGTGAGGAGGTCCAATGGGATGAACCTTATCAAGAAGGCAGAATAAGTACAGTTTTGAGGAATTCTGTTTTTCTTCTGAAGGCATTAATTCGTGATGGAGGCTTTTGCCTTTCATTAGAGGATTGATTTTGTTGACCATGAGAGCGATGATCATGACAGCATTCAGCTCTTGCTTTGAATGGATAACCACCCAGTTAATGTCATCGAAACCCTTCAAGGAAAATGAGCCCAAATAAAGTGAAATTTATAATCCTAAAATAAAATATGTTGTTCTCATTAACCTGTTAGATATGCAACAAAATCTATGAACCTACAGGAAATACAGTTAGTGGAAACCAGGCGTTGAAATGAGGATTTCTGAAGAATATAAAAGAAGGCAAAAACTGAGGAAAAGAAACAGGGAAGAGAAGAAGAAACATGAAAGGAGTTCTTGCCCTTGGCTGAACTTTGAATCACCTAGAAGCTCTGGAAAACCTGTGGGCACCCACAGACTAAATAAATCAGTTTCTGGTGATGAGTCCTAAGTGTCAGTAATTTTCAAGGCTCCCCCGGTACAAGATTTTAGAACCCTGACTCTAATGAGAATATATATCACATTAAAATCAGTATAAACATGGCAAAAATCAAATGTATTAAAAAAACCCTTTAGATTTTCAAAGAATCAACATCACTAGGACTCATTATTTTACCACAATACATTTAAAATTAACAAAGAGATAATACAAATATTTGGAAACCAAAAATATACTTCTGCATAATTTATGTTTTATTGACAATGTTAATGATAAAATTTCTGGATGACAAGCAAGATGTATAACTAAAATGGTATTATAAAGTTCAAATTAATTTTAAAAACCACACAATAATCAGCTCAGGAATATACAATGACCAAGAATTAAAATAAAAAGAGAGTATAATTTATTTAAGAGCAGACTTTACTTATAAAGTAAGGAATTATAAAGATAATTAAAATAAAAACCTAGTTCTTTTTACAAATGCCACTAAAATAGATTGATGACAAAAGAGGGGAAAGTTCTATATATACAATATTAGTAATAAAATGTAATATGACCTCAAATAAAATTTTTAAAATGATAATATCAATATAGGGAACAATTTCTTTCCAATATGTGAGGGTATAATTTAGACTCTTGTCACCAATAAGCCTTTAACCAAACAGATTTGATGAGGAAAATCCTATTTCAGACCTATTGCAGGTCATCACTCTCAGGGTGAAAGATAATTGCCTTGTTATTTTCTTAATTTGTTGCTGTGTACACTAAAACAACTCTAATTCAGGGAACTATATTCTACCTACTTTATTATTTGAATATAGGAATGGTGTTGTTGTTCAGCTGCCAAGTCGTGTCTGACTCTTTGCCACCCCATGGACTGTAGCTTGCCAGTCTCTGCTGTCCATGGGATTTTCTAGGCATGAATACTGGAGTGGGTTGCTATTTCCTACTCCAGGGTATCTTTCCTACCCAGGGATCAAACCCAGGTCTCCACTGCAGGTGGATTTTTTACCACTCTGCCACCTGGGTAGCCCATAGTGACATGAGGTCAGTTAATTTCCATTTCAGGAAGAAGAGAAAATAATAGTAGTTATGGACCTAGGGGGAACCTTGGTCTTTCTTCCCACAACCCCCTGGGCTCAGAATCTCTAGAAGCCAAAGAACAGGATTTAACAAGTCCCTCTGGGATACCTTATCCTCTTTTCTGACTCCTCGACATATTCTCTATAGCTTCTGTAGATCCTGCTACCTGGTCTCACTGTATGAATTGCATTCCTTGTGGTGATGATGGAAAAAATATATGGGATACCTGTTCAGGTGAGGTGTAATATAAAACTCAAACAGTACTAGAGACAATGCGAATAATATATGGGTCTCATGTGCCCTAAATACTACTTAATGTATTTGGTGGGTTAAAGAAGGGGGAAATGTCAGAGTTCTTGAAACCAGAAACAAGTCTAGCTCTCGAGAGCCCCCTTTCCCTGGAAGAAACAGGCAGTGGTGTGCAGTGGACCTTTATCCCNCAACATCAAACTCTCAGAAGTGTATTTAAAGGTAGTTGAGCTAGGAGAGAATCATCTCTTTTGAGAGCTATCTTGTTGCCTCTATGGAGACAATTTCTTTTCTCAGATAATCCTTGGATGAAAAGAATTTCAACACTGATTTACAGATGCTATTTATTATACTTTTTGGGTGTACTGTCGCTTTACCCAATTCACGCTCATCTTGTCTTCTCATATTTAGCTCTGAATTTGAAGTAAGTTTGTTATATCATCTAGCCTTTTTTCGTTATACAATTTCAGATAGATTGTAATGAAAAATCACAGTGTTAAATGTAGTTGTTATTATCTGCTAATAACAAATTTCTTCTGTTTATGGATAGCTAGTAGGAAAATTTAAGTCATCATCTCTTTTAGAAACAACTAATATAGGTTATTACTTTGATGCATTTAGTATTGAATTTCTTATTTAAACTATAAGATAAATAGCTATTTGAGAGATTTCCTTACAAACCTTTCTATTATCTCACGAAGTTAAGTAGTGTCTTCATGAAATAACGGGCCAAATTGACTACAAAATGAGTTTGTTACAGAGGCGTGTCCTGAAGATTTTATTTTTAACATGAACTTTCTTTTGTTGAGTCATTAAATATGAGAAATTTCATCTCAGTGAGTTCTTTTAACAGTCTTATCATTCCAAGCAGGTTGTATACATCAGCAGACAGTGACTATCTTGTATATACTTAGCTGAAACATGCAGCAAGACACAGAATGTGTTCAGTAAATACCTGTAGATTTTGTTTTGTGTTTTAGCTACTTGCAGATAGGAGGAAGATGAGGTGCCCACTCGGTGATTCTTCTACTTTAGTTTCTTGTGTGCTTTAGTAGGTGGCGTTTTACAAATAGCGTTGCTAACTTAAGTACTGCAAGGAAGTTGAAGTGAAAATGGTTAACACTTTTCTATACATTGAAGGCCAATGAATCCTATAGTTGGAAAAGACCTTAGCGTAACACAAGGAAACCCATCTTGAATAGATGATTAATCAATCTTTGATTTAAAACATTCACTGACATAAAGTTCAATCCTAAAACATCAACCAGTTTTCAAGGAGGTGATTCTAATTGTTATAAAGTTATTTCTTACTAAGAAAAAATCATCACCTCCTAGCAATTTCTACTATGAATTTGATTCTCCCTTTGAAGTAGGGTGAAAGTTTATCAACTTTTATTTAGGAAGCCTTTCAAATATTAACTTATCAGAAAAATTTAATGGGGACTTACAGAGAAAAACTGAATTAGGAATTTTTTAGATTGATATTTTAGTGAAATTCAGATGGATTCTGGACTGATGAAGGCTATAGAGTCAGACAGGCAAGAAAAGAGACAGTGGTTTAAAAGTTAAAATGGTTCAAACCTACTCTCTTATGGAATGATTTTTAAAAATGTGATAAGCCACAACAAACTAAAGATTCATGATAAATGTAACTTTTACATTAGAGTTGAGAAGATATAAAATATATAAAAGATTCTGTGACGACTCTACAGTTAGGGCTTTAGCTCTAATCTTGGATATAAATCAATATTTTTTAAATCCAAGGTTATGACCCATCACAAAATCATTCAGCCAGCATTTTTACTAATGAAATAGAGTGAAATAATATAGAAAAGAAAATACCAAGTACACTGCACATAGGGGGGATTCAAAAAATATATGTGTGTGTATATATATATATACATATATATATATATTCATGCATATATGTTCCCAGCAGATGTTTTACTGTATGATATAGTGAAACTATTGGGAAAACTCAAGCATAGATAAATACAGATATATGTATGTGTATATATATAAATATACACATATGTGTAAACATATGAATGTGGTAGATATCTCTGTGTATATATGTGTATATATGTAAGCATACTTAAAGATATAGAATATAAATATTCATATAGAATATAAATATTCATATAGAATATAAGAGGGGCAACAGGGATAATGTAATGACCATGAGACAGCGTGATCAGAATACCCATTGTGGGTACAAAAATCAAAAGACAGAGGTCTCTACTGTAAACCTAACTGAAGTTGTAACAAACTGCTTGCCATGCTCTTGAATTAATTGTGTTATGCTATCAGTAAAGATCACAAGCCCACAAGTAAGTCACTTATGAAACGCACAAATTTGTGAGACAGCCTGATAGACGAATCACTATGTTCCTCATTCTTCTTCCTTCCTTCATGTATAGATGTAAAGACAGCAATGCAAATTTACACGCATGTATATATGTACACAGCAGCACAGAAGTACACGCTGGCAAACCTCTGATATAATCAGCACAGACTGAGAAAAACTCCACTGCTATGAAGGCAACTTAAGTATTAATATATTTTGAGCTGTGATAAAAGTTGGTTTGGGAATAGATTCATGCATTGGAGAAGGAAATGGCAACCCACTCCAGTGATCTTGCCTGGAGAATCCCAGGGATGGCGGAGCCTGATGGGCTGCCCTCTATGGGGTCGCACAGAGTCGGACACAACTGAAGCGACTTAGCAGCAGCAGCAGCAGGACTTCCGAATACTGGCATTTAGCATACCACAGTGAAAATGTTCCCTCTGTCTCATGTGGCATGCATCGTTTTCATTTATTAAATGACTATCAGGACAAAAATATCATTGAAGATGTTTTATTAGGGAATGGACTTCCCTGGTGGTTCAGATGGTAAAGCATCTGTCTACAATGCGGGAGACCTGGGTTCAATCCCTGGGTCGGGAAGATCCCCTGGAGAAGGAAATGGCAATCTACTCCAGTACTATTGCCTGGAAAATCCCATGGACAGAGGAGTCAGGTAGGCTACAGTCCATGGGGTCGCAAAGAGTCGGACACGACTGAGCAACTTTGCTATTTGCTATTAGGGAATAAACAGCGACTGACAAAGATTCAGCATGCTAAAACTCTTCCCTTGGACATTCCGATTTGGCAAGATTCATTGTCTCTTTCACAGGGAAATGGAGGGAAATCAGACCTCTGTCACAGAATTCATCCTACTGGGATTTCCCCTAAACACAAGGACTCAGATGCTCCTCTTTGGGCTCTTCTCCCTGTTCTATGTCCTCACCCTGCTGGGGAACGGGGTCATCCTGGGGCTCATCTCACTGGACTGCAGACTGCACACCCCCATGTACTTCTTCCTCTCACACCTGGCCATCGTTGACATGGCCTACGCCTGCAGCACGGTGCCCCAGATGCTGGGCAACCTCCTGAGTCCAGCCAAGCCCATCTCCTTTGCTGGTTGCATCACGCAGACCTTTCTCTTTCTGAGTTTCGCTCACACTGAGTGTCTGCTCCTGGTGGTGATGTCCTATGACCGGTATGTGGCCATCTGCCACCCCCTCCGGTATTCAGTCATCATGAGCTGGAGAGTCTGCATCACCCTGACAGTGACATCTTGGGTTTTCGGAGTCCTCCTAGCCCTAGTCCACCTGGTGTTACTCTTACCATTACCTTTCTGTGGGCCCCATCAAATTAATCACTTTTTCTGTGAAATCATGGCTGTTCTCAAGCTGGCCTGTGCAGACACCCACATTAATGAGACCATGGTTTTGGCTGGGGCAGTCTGTGCTGGTGGGACCATGCTCCTTGATTGTGGAGTCTTATATTCATATTCTATGCGCCATCCTAAAGATCCGGTCAGGAGAAGGGCGCCAGAAAGCCTTCTCCACTTGCTCATCCCACCTCTGTGTGTTTGGGCTCTTTTATGGCACAGCCATTATCATGTATGTTGGGCCCCGATATGGGGACTCTAAGGAAGGGAAAAAATACCTTTTGCTGTTTCATAGCCTTTTCAATCCCATGCTCAACCCCCTGATCTATAGTCTGAGGAATAAAGAGGTCAAAGCTGCTCTGAAGAGAATGCTTGATAAAGAGAGAAGTTGACCAAAAGCTTAAAGAATAATAAAGTGACTAAGTTTAAAGGGACCTAAGAGGTCATCTTGTCCAATAACTACACAGATATCAAAACATGATCTACACAGACATCAAACTACACAGATATCAAAACGTCCCCATATTGGGGCCCAACATACATGATAATGGCTGTGCCATAATTTGTTCATCTGATGCGAAGAGCTGACTCGTTTGAAAAGACCCTGATGCTGGGAAAGATTGAGGGCAGGAGGAGAAGCGGACAACAGAAGATGAGGTGGTTGGATGGCATCACCGACTCAATGGACATGGGTATGGGTGGACTTCGGGAGTTGGTGACAGACAGGGAGGCCTGGCGCGCTGTGGTTCATGGGGTAGCAAAGAGCCGGCCACGACCGAGTGACTGAACTGATACTGATAAAACAGCCCAAAGGATCTCTCCTGAGCAGGCATTTTCTTCAGCTTCTTCAAAGTTTCCTAAGGCTGTTTTCCAAGAAAGCCCAGTCCACATTTCTGGCTCTGGTAGTGAAGCTAGTGCTGCACAATAAAATGCAAATAGCTTCCAAAGAGCTGCACAGAGTGTATACTTTTAATGTGGTTATGTGAAATATTCTGAATATGAAGAAATAAGAGTGTATACTTTTTGTTCTGTTATCAGAACTTATAGACAAAATGTTATGGAATAAAGCAAGGTATTTGTAGAATATTTAAGGTAAAAGAGTTGGGAGAGATTAATAACATAATAGTTAAATATTTTAAATTCAGCCACTATCGTCTCTTTCAAAAATTGGTTTACACTTAAAATATTTCTTTACATTCCCATGATAGTGGTATTTCCTAAGGCATAACCAGCTTAAATGAAGTAGAGCATGAGCCATGGCTTCAAGGGAAAGAGAATTAAGAATATAACTGTGATGCAATTAACAGCAACAGGAAAACACCAAATGATGTCATGCTAATAAATATATGGACATGCCAGAGCTTTCTCAGTCAGTTTATTCTCTACTTGTGGAGTGTGGGTGGCCACCCATGGATTGTGGAGGTGAGAGAAGAGAGCAGAATGGAAGTAACATAGTCCTTCAAAGAACTCTCTTTTTTCTTCATTGGCTTGATCATGGGAAATGACCAAATGAGCTTGTCTCTTATGGGAAATGGAGAAGGCAATGGGACCCCACTCCAGTACTCTTGCCTGGAAAATCTCATGAATGGAGGAGCCTGGAGGGCTGCAGTCCGTGGAGTCACTAAAAGTGGACATGACTGAGCAACTTCACTTTCACTTTTCACTTTCATGCATTGGAGAAGGAAATGGCAACCCACTCCAGTGTTCTTGCCTGGAGAATCCCAGGGACGGGGGAGCCTGGTGGGCTGCCGTCTATGGGGTCGCACAGAGTTGGACACGACTGAAGTGACTTAGGAGCAGACTTATGGGAAATGATCAAAATTTGGAGAAAACACCCTAGCAAATAAAAACACACTGTAATTGTGAAGACCAGGGATACTAGAGCTAACTTATCAGAAATCATTTGATTTTAAATTGATATTTGAGTAAGTTAAATATGGCAGAAAGTGAAGAGGAACTAAAGAGCCTCTTGATGAAAGTGAAAGAGGAGAGTGAAAAAGTTAGCTTAAAGCTCAACATTCAGAAAACTAAGATCATAGCATCTGGTCCCATCACTTCATGGCAAATAGATGGGGAAACAGTGGAAACTGTGTCAGACTTTATTTTTCGGGGCTCCAAAATCACTGCAGATGGTGATTGCAGCCATGAAATTAAAAGACACTTACTCCTTGGAAGGAAAGTTATGACCAACCCAGATAGCATATTGAAAAGCAGAGACATTACTTTGCCGACTAAGGTCCATCTAGTCAAGGCTATGGTTTTTCCAGTGGTCATGTATGGGTGTGAGAGTCGGACTGTGAAGGAAGCTGAGTGCTGAATAATTGATGCTTTTGAACTGTGGTGTTGGAGAAGACTCTTGCAAGTCCCTTGGACTGCAAGGAGATCCAACCAGTCCATTCTAAAGGAGATCAGTCCTGGGTGTTCATTGGAAGGACTGATGCTAAAGCTGAAACTCCAATACTTTGGCCACCTCATGTGAAGAGTTGACTCATTGGAAAAGACTCTGATGCTGGGGGGGATTGGGGGCAGGAGGAGAAGGGGACGACAGAGGATGAGATGGCTGGATGGCATCACTGACTCGATGGACATGAGTTTGAGTAAGCTCTGGATGTTGGTGATGGACAGGGAGGCCTGGTGTGCTGCAATTCATGGGGTCGCAAAGAGTCGGACACAACTGAGTGGCTGAACTGAACTGAATCAAGCACAAAATTCTAACAATTATGAAGTGATAGAAAATAGTTAAGAAGTAATGGAAAAGGATATATAGAGAGGTCTTTGTTTTTACCTCTTTCCTCAAATTACATAATTAAACCTTCTAAATATTTAAACTGTATATAAAGGAATTATTCAAATTTTAATATAAGATCTTCTGTGAAAAAGTATTTTTGAAGATGAAAACATGAACTTCTCTCTTATCAAATAGCCTTTTTAAAGGATATCTGTTTTGAAGGCAATTTATCCATTGCCAAAAAAGGTTTAAAAATATGCATATTTTGAGTTCTGCTTGAGCTTCGTTTTTACAAAGGTCTTTCAGTTGCTATGTGTGCCACTTACCTAAATTCTCTGAAATTTAGTTTTAATATATGTAAAAAGTTCACTGATACTAAGCTCACAGGTTTGTTGTGAAGAGAAAATACCTATATGCAAAATGTTTGCCAGAATCTATGACTCATAGTAAGAGCTCAACAAATGGTATTAACATCATATAACATAAACTTAGCATATCTTTAAAGAACAAGACCTATAACCTATAAATAAGACAGTAGCAAATTAGATTTCCCACTGTACTAGAAAGAACCAGGAATATTATAAAATTTAGCCTTTTACCTGATGCAAAATAATTTATGAAGTCAATGACTCATAATGTCTTTATTTTGCAATCTTAATTCTCTAAAGAGATAATGAATAGTTAAAAATACATGAATAAATACAAGTCAAAATTGTTAAAATTCATTCACATGTATGTACACTCACACACACATTTTGTGCTGTTAGGTCTGGAAATGAAAACATGGAAAGAACACATTTTCTACTATGACTTTATTCACTATCTAGCGGGGATAACAGCAGATGAATAAATGAAATTAACCTTGCCACACACCAAGTTAATTACTGAGCTCTTCAGAGGGTAGTGCTAATATAGCTCCAGAAAGTATAACTCACTTAGAGTGAGAGTGGCTAAGAAAGGCTTCCAGGAGAAGATCATCTTAAAGGATGAGTGAGAGTTACCCAGAAGTATGAGGTGGCATGGCAGAAATATGTATTCCGAATAATCAGTGGAAGGAGCAAAAGCCCAAAGGGAGTAAGCGACATGTATGGGGTGGGGGAAACTACAAAGCTCAGGGTTTTATGACAGAAAAACAGAAAGCAAGGATTAATGAGAAGCAAGGTTGGAGAGAAAGCAGCCTGGAAGCACTCATATTCCAAGCTATTGATCCAGATATATGTCCTGCGTGAAATGTGAAGCCATTAAAGGGTTGTAAGTATGAAGATATCAAGTAGACAGACCTTAATTTAGGCTGGTTCTAGGGCTGTGTGGAGCAAGGATTTGAAGTACCCAAGCCGGTATCAGAGAAAAAGCTACTACCAGTCCAGGCAAGAATTGCTGGCTAGATGATGGCCTGGAGAAATACACATAGGTTAGAGCGGCAGTGATGGACCTGACAGATAAGAAGGGAAAAGGTTGTTGTTCAGTTGCTCAGTCATGTCCAGCTCTCTGCAACCACATGAACTGCAGCCCGCCAGGCTTCCCTGTCCTTCACTATCTCCTGGGGTTTGCTCAAACTCATGTCCATTGAATTGATGATGCCATCCAACCATCTCATGCTCTCTCACTGCCTTCTCCTTGTGCCTTCAATCTTTCCCAGCAACAGGGTCTTTTCCATTGAGTCAGCTTTTCGCATCAGGTGGCCAAAAATACGTGAGCTTGAGTTCCAGCATCAGTCCTTCCAATCGATATTCATGGCTGATTTCCTTTGGATTGACTGGTTTGATCTCCTTGCTGTCCAAGGGACTCTTCAGAGTCTTCTCCAGCATCAGAATTCAAAAGCATCAATTCTTAGGCACTCAGCTTTCTTTATGGTCCAACTCTCACATCCAGACATGACTACTGGAAAAACCATAGCTTTGACTAGATGGACCTTTGTTGGCAAAACAGACTTTCTGCTTTTTAATATGCTGTCTAGGTTGGTCATAGCTTTTCTTCCAAAGAGCAAGCATCTTTTAATTTCATGGCTACAGTGATTTTGGAGCCCCTTTGGTCTGCCACTGTTTCCATTGTTTCCCCATCTATTTGCCATGAAGTGATGGGACTAGATGCCATGATCTTCGTTTTTTGAATGTTGAGTTTTAAGCCAGCGTTTTTACTCTCCTCTTTCACTTTCATCAAGAGACTCTTCAGTTCCTCTTCGCTTTCTGCCCTAAGGTTGGTGTCATCTGCATATCTGAGGTTACTGATATTTCTTCCAGCAATCTTGATCCAGTTTGTGCTTTATACAGTCCAGCATTTCACATGATGTACTCTGCATATAAGTTAAATAAGCAGGGTGACAAAATGCAGTCTTGACGTACTCCTTTCCCAATTTGGAACCAGTCTGTTGTTCCATGTCTAGTTCTAACTTGCTTCTTGACCTGCATACAGATTTCTCAGGAGGCAGGTAGGATTATTTAAGTCCCTGCCAGAGGCAGCAAGGGTCCAGGAGAGCTGTCTCACTGCTCCTGGATCCAGACACAACAGTTCTTGAGTGCTTATCTCTCCTTGCTCAACCTTATGTGATTTTTTATGCAGTTGCTTTGCACACTGTTCTCCAGCCAGAGATACTAATGGGAAATGTTAGGGAAATATTCATATATTTTGAGATTTATTCTCATTGTATCCAACAGCCCCCTGTCTGTGGTTTCAAGCCAGAACAGGAAACTCAGTATATATATGCATCTGACCAACAATGTTTTCTTACTTGTCTTCCTTTTTCTATTTCAATGGGACCAGAAGAACAGAGTTTCTGCCTCTCTGAAAACAGAGAATACCCCTACATCTTAGGCTGGACTCTCTCTGCCACTAGACTTTTGCAACTTCAGTGGCTCCATTATCCTGGGTTCCCCCCAAATAAAAGCTTATGTATGTAAGAAAGTGTTAGTCACTCAGTCATTTCCCACTCTGTGACCCCATGGACTGTAGCCCACCAGGCTCCTCTGTCCATGGAATTCTCTAGGCAAGAATACTGCAGTGGATAGCCATCTCCTTCTCCATGAGATCTTCCTGACCCAGGGATCAAACCCAGGTCTCCACATTGCAGACAGATTCCTTACATCTGAGCCACCAGGCAAGCACCAACATTTAATGATAAATAAGGAAAAAGAGGAGTGAGACAAGAGTTGGGAGAGGAAGTTCAAGGGTTCTTTACTGATGCTGGCATTTACTTCTTGGTTTTAGAAACAACTAAGTGTCCTACTTCATGGGATTGTCTTATGAGAAGCCTTATGAAATATGTCTCCTCCAACAGTCCATCCAAGAATAGATGAGTGAATAACCTAACTGCTTGACTCTCTTGCTGATAAATGTGTGTCTCCCTCCGTGGGGTATTAATTATCCTACCTTATAGGTTATATGCACATCATGGCCACCAAGGAGTCCAGTGTGACTTTCTCCAGGGGTAAAGGAAAACCTTGGCCCAGGAAGCAAGAGGCATGCAAAGTTACATGAGGTGAGGTGCTATTGTGTTTTACTCAGTGAAGCCAACCAGGTTAGACCAGAGCTAGTCACATGGATGGCTGAGATGGGATAAGTGGATGAAGATTCCAGAGAGCTCAGACTGAGAGATGTGAGGAAGTGAGAGACTGATATCTGCCGCAAGGGTTAAGTCCCAGGGAACTAGTCTTCATTTATCCATGAAACACAATGAATTTAGACAGAGTCTGCTATGTTTTCTGACTTTTATATTGGTATGGACTTTTTGGGACTACTTTTATGATTGCTATATTGGTATGGATTCAAAACCTTTATTCTAGCTGTCAAAATAAGAATATGGAATGATTGAGAATGTGACTGAGGCTTGTCCATTATAGTTTGTATAGAATGTACTCGTGTGTTTAAATGTTAAGTTACAATGAGTTAATAAAAACTATATTGATGAATTTATCAATTTAGAGCTTTTTGGAGGAATTTGTATTCATTTTTGTGAATCAATAGTGCAAACACAGCATCACAATTATCTAGCAGAAAAGAAATTCAGTAAAACTACATGATAATGTATTCATAATGGTAAGAAAAAGAGAGAAAAAGAAGGAAGGTACAAAAACTTTCTTAGAAAGCAAACTCCCTTTCAGTTAAATTTCAGTATTCATTATCAAGCTTTCAGTTTTTAACCGTCTCTGTTATAAATAAATAAAGCTTTTCAGCAACTAAGTTAAAGCTGTTTAACAGCAAAGTTTTTGAAATGTTTCAAGAGTTTGAAGTAGAAAGACAAAAACTTGAATAGAACACAAAATTTAAGCTGTTCTTTAAGCATTTTTAGAATACTTTCAAATTAATTTCCCCAATTATCATCATTCATATGAAAAATACAAATAATAAATAAATGTTGAAGTTAAAAAGAGATACATTATCTGTAATTAATACTGATGACTTTTTCAATTTTATTCTCTCTTTATGGCAAGGCCTTAAGAAAATAGGTAATACTATTGTGTGTTCATAGGAGCCTAAAGCCCTATATCTTTCTTCAGGGAAATTTGATACAAAGAGATGAATGCTGTTAGTTTCAATCCAATAATTCCAATTTAAAGAATTTATGTGAAGACATAATTATGTGAGCAAAGATGTCTCATTGTAGTGGTACTTATAGTAGCTAAAAGGTTGGAAACATCCAAGGTTTCTACTATTAAGAGATAGATAAAACATGTACTTGTATGGAACATGCATTCAAAAGAATATATTCTTAAAAATCAACCTTTATCATATATGTATTGACTTGTAATATTTTTATTAAATTCATATTAAATGAAAAACAAAACTAAGGCCATTCATATAATATGCATTTTTTGAGAGTAAATTCACATAAAGAAAATATTTTCTTAACCTGAATTTTTAAGCCCAAGTATGGTCAACACTGAAATCAGATTGATTATATTCTTTGCAGCCAAAGATAGAGAAGCTCTATACAGTCAACACAAACAAGACCAGGAGCTGACTGTGGCTCAGATCGTGAACTTCTTATTAACAAATTCAGACTTAAATTGAAGAAAGTAGGGAAAACCTCTAACCATTCAGGTATGACCTAAATCAAATCCTTATGATTATACAGTG
>SJYQ01000325.1:130059-173558 GCA_006410935.1 Redunca redunca | reverse complement strand
ATGGTGTGATCACTTATCTAGAGCCAGACATCCTGGAATGTGAAGTCAAGTGGGCCTTAGAAAGCATCACTATGAACAAAGCTAGTGGAGGTGATGGAATTCCAGTTGAGCTGTTTCAAATCCTGAAAGTTGATGTTGTGAAAGTGTCGCACTCAATATGCCAGCAAATATGGAAAACTCAGCAGTGGCCACGGGACTAGAAAAGGTCAGTTTTCATTCCAATCCCAAAGAAAGGCAATGCCAAAGAATGCTCAAACTACCGCACAATTGCACTCATCTCACATGCTAGTAAAGTAATGCTCCAAATTCTTCAAGCCAGGCTTCAGCTATACGTGAACCATGAACTCCCTGATGTTCAAGCTGGTTTTAGAAAAGGCAGAGGAACCAGAGCTCAAATTGCCAACATCTGCTGGATCATGGAAAAGCAAGAGAGTTCCAGAAAAACATCTATTTCTGCTTTATTGACTATGCCAAAGCCTTTGACTGTGTGGATCACAATAAACTGTGGAAAATTCTGAAAGAGATGGGAATACCAGACCACCTGACCTGCCTCTTGAGAAATCTATATGCAGGTCAGGAAGCAACAGTTAGAACTGGACATGAAACAACAGACTGGTTCTAAATAGGAAAAGGAGTACGTCAAGGCTGTATATTGTCACCCTGCTTATTTAACTTATATGCAGAGTAGATCATGAGATACGCTGGACTGGAAGAAACACAAGCTGGAGTCAAGATTGCCGGGAGAAATATCAATAGCCTCAGATATGCAGATGACACCACCTTTATGGCACAAAGTGAAGAGGAACTAAAAAGCCTCTTGATGAAAGTGAAAATGGAGAGTGAAAAAGTTGGCTTAAAGCTCAACATTCAGAAAACGAAGATCATGGCATCCAGTCCCATCAGTTTATGGGAAATAGATGGGGAAACAGTGGAAACAGTGTCACATTTTATTTTGGGGGGCTCCAAAATCACTGTAGATGGTGACTGCAGCCATGAAAATAAAAGACACTTACTCCTTGGAAGGAAAGTTATGACCAACCTAGATAGCATATTCAAAAGCAGAGACATTACTTTGCCGACTAAGGTCTGTCTAGTCAAGGCTATGGTTTTTCCTGTGGTCATGTATGGATGTTAGAGTTGGACTGTGAAGAAAGCTGAGCGCTGAAGAATTGATGCTTTTGAACTGTGGTGTTGGAGAAGACTCTTGAGAGTCCCTTGTACTGCAAGGAGATCCAACCAGTCCATTCTGAAGGAGATCAGCCCTGGGATTTCTTTGGAAGGAAATCTGAAACTCCAATACTTTGGCCACCTCATGAGAAGATTTGACTCATTGGAAAAGACTCTGATGCTGGGAGGGATTGGGGGCAGGAGGAGAAGGGGACGACAGAGGATGAGATGGCTGGATGGCATCACTGACTCGATGGACGTGAGTTTGAGTGAACTCTGGGAGATGGTGATGGACAGGGAGGCCTGGCGTGCTTTGATTCATGGGGTCGCAAAGAGTTGGACACAACTGAGCGACTGAACTGAACTGATGATGAAAATATATTAACTATATGATGAAGAAATAGAAGGTTTTTGAAAGTATAGTTTTAAAAATAGAAAATCTATAATATGAAATAGTTAAATTAAGGTTTATAAACAATCTGATCACGTAGAGACAAGAGAAATTATGGGCTGGAAAAACTAGTGAATACAAAAATCTGATGGGTAAATAAAAGAAACTGGAAAATGGAAATGGTGAAAATACCATGAAATAACACTTAAGTGGAGAAGTTGGAATAGAAAGTGTAGAATCAACAATTCTCAGAAATGATATCTTCAAAATTTTTTTATTCCTATTTTATCTTTTTCATCAGTACACATTAGAGTTTTTCCATATTCCCATGTCTTTCAGACTCAGCTCCATTTTTCATTACTTTTAATGCTATTGCTTGTTAGTTTCTTATTAACCTTCATATAAGTTCATTGGTCCTGCTTGCTGTTGGGGGCAGTCATCTGTTAAATCTACCCAATATTTTCTTAATTTAAGATAATACAAAAAAAAAAAAAGATAATACATATTGCTGTTTCAGAATAGATATTTGATTCTTTTTGTAGACTCTAATACTTCAGTGAAAATTGTATTTTTCGTTTTTGCTATCTTTGTTTCCCATTTCTCCAATATAAATTGTAGTTATTTGGTAACTTTATTTGTAACCACTATCTGTATTATGTCTGGGACCTCTACTGTCAACTAATGTATCTCTTGAGCACTGATCATTTCTTCCTGATTTTCAGTGGTTAAATGATACATTGTAGAAGCTATCAATTATATTATACTTCTATGTAAGGGAAAGTGAAGTCACTCAGTCATGTCCGACTCTTTGCGACCCCATGGACTGTAGCCCACCAGGCTCCTCCATCCATGGAATTTTCCAGACCAGAGTACTGGAGTGGGTTGCCATTTCCTTCTCCAAGGGATCTTCCTGACCCAGGGATGGAACCTAGGTCTCCCGCATTGCAGGCAGACGCTTTACTGTCTGAGCCACCAGGGAAGCCCTTGTACTTCTATAAATATTATTTATTTTTTGTGCTATTTCCCTTGAAGAAACAATTACATTTGTTGGAGATCATCTTGTTTCTCTTTGGCCTTGATTTTAGGTTTGTTAATATGGGTCTATTTTATTGTTACTCTTACTCCCTGGATGTCATTTTTGCACCTAGATCAAAATCTTTATGAAGATCTCTCCAGGTTGGCTAGATTATTACTCCAACTTCTTCTAGACATTTTGCAACGTCTGGAATATCTGTTCAGTTATTTTCAGCTCTTCTCACCTGTCAGTCCCTCAACAACTGTTCCCTGTTAGGTTTTAACATTCATGTGCTTTAGGATTAAGAAATACCTCACAAAAACTCTTGCACAGATTTTGGGGGCTTCTTATCTACAGATCTTTCCTTTTCCAAATACCCCCACAACTCAATTCCTAGGCCTCTTATACTCCGTATCTCCATTTTCAAATACTTCCACCCAACGAGACTGTAGCTTTCTGTTCAGATTCAATTTTTATGGTCATCGTTTAGAAAATGCCTCTAGGAACTAGGCCTCTGGGAAAGTGAACTCAACTGGCATGTCCTTTTTCTCAAGGATCACAGGTTATACCATTGACTCATTTGAAGCCTAAGTTCACCAACAATTATCTTGATAACTTGCTCAAATAATAATTAAATATTATTAAAGAATTTTTCAAAGAATTAATCTTCAGCATGTAACAAATTTTTGTTAAATTCATTAACGATTAAGGCAGCCTGAAATCCCTTGGAAAGGGTTTGGCAAGGGTATTTATGCATAGTTTACACAAACGCCAATCTGCTCCAGTTAATGTTTCTATTATTATAATGAGGTCTTTATTAGTAGGAAGGTAAAAACTGGGGCAGCACAATCCTGAGCCATATTTCAAAAGAGATGATAATTCCTGAATGTCAGGTCATATCCCTGAAAGCCAGTATTCAGCAAGTTGACTTGTGGCTGTTAATCATGCCCACCATGTGGCAACATTTCGTCTGAAAAGTGAGTAATTAGCTACTTTATACTGAGTTGTGTCCCTTCAAATTTAATATATAGAATCCAGGGCCCCGGAGTACATATAAGTGTGACTTTTCGGAGATAAGATTTATGGAGGTAATTATATTAATGTGAGGTATTTATAGTGGCCCTAATTCGAAGTGACCAATGTCCTTGAAAGGAGATAGAATATAGACATAAACGGAGGGAAGACCTTGTGAAGACAGAGGGAGAGGACAGCCACCTGGAAACCAGGAAGAGTGGCCTCAGAAGAACCAAACCTGTCAACACCTTTGTCTTTGCCTACAAACCCCTAGGACTGTGAGAAAATAAATTTCCATTATTTATGCGGGGGTTAGGTTTTGGAAATCCTAGAAAACTAGGCCATTAGCTCAGTTACAAAAGACTCAAATGAATGTTAGCAGAGAACCTAAGGACATCCTACTGTCAGCTTTAAATCAGCTCTAGATTACTTATAACATCTACTTGCAAGATTGTGTTTGACCTGGCTCACCACTCTCATTGTGTATTCATAGAATAGAGTGTTTCTGGAAAATAGTGAGAGGCACTTATTAAGCATCACAGCTGTCGGAGGTACTGATAACAGGCATTACACATGAAGATATGGTTCCAAACTGTCTGACCAAAAAACTTCAGAGGAAGAGCTGAGCAATGGGACGGATACAGGTGGCTCCGAAAGGCTCCAGCATCTTCCTGGGACTATAGAGGACCATGCACATGGGTAGGGGTGCCTGCATGTCCAGGACTCAGATAACTACAAAGAAAAAGCGAGAAGGTTCTGAACTCTCACCCTCTACTTGACCTTAGGGGTCTGTACAAGTATAAGAAGTGAAAACTTGTGTGGAGAGATGAACTGCCCGCCTGAGCACTGATTTTGCTCTCCTGGTGGCCCTTCTACTTTCCTGGTTGTTCCTGCTCATTTCCCTTATCTAAAAACCCTGGCATTTTTCAGGGTTGATTCTTCATATCTATTTTCTATCTACTTTCTATGGACCTCATCTGTCTCAGTGATTACAGTATATTACATATGCTTGTGCTGTTGCACTTTGTCACTCAGTTGTGTCCAATTCTTTGCAACCCCATGGACTGTATGTAGCCTGCCAGGCTCCTCTGTCCATGATTTTCCAGGCAAGGATATTGAAGTGGGTTGCCGTGCCCTCCCCCCGGGGATCTTCCCAAGCCAGGGATCAAACCTAGGTTTTCTGCATTGCAGGTGATTTCTTTACTGTCTGAGCCACCAGGGAAGCACATTACATATGCTGCTAACCCATAAATTAATATCTCAATCCAGTTCTCTTCCCAAAACATGGTGGTCCAGAACAGATGTTTGCCTGCTGCATGCCGGCCTGAAACAGTAGTGCCTGATGACTTTCTATTTCAAGAGAGTTAGTCCAGTATTCTTAAAGCCACAAACTTGCCTTAATTATAAGAGAATAGAGTTCAATCTTTGTGAGTTTATGAGTAAAAACAATTATTTGTAATGGAAGAGTTTGGTAGTTCATTTCGTAATAACACTTTTCAGCAGACATAGATTGTACTCTCCAGGGAGGATTTGGTCCTCTGAGGTGCTGTTTTAACAAGCTCTGTGGGGTCCACTAGTATCACATCATGACATTTAAATCATTCCAAAAGGGGATATGGAGGAAAGCAAGACTTGAAGATCAAGTACATAATAAGTCTAATTACTTAGAGATTGTTCTATGTGACATAATCCATAATATATGACTTAGACTTGTTAAATTTTCATACCAAGATCCCTCTGAGTAGGATTATCCCAGCCATTCTTCCTGAGTTCTTATTTCTCTGCTTAAGTAGTTACACACACACACACACACACACACACACACACACACACACACTCATGGATGGCAAACCTGGAGAGCAAAGCGGGGAGGGTAGGTTTTGCTCTACTCTGTAGGGAAGACATAGAATGGTGAGAAGACGCTTAGTAATTTGGTCCCTGGGCTCGACAGGAATGTCTCTGGGGAATGGGCTGGCTTTAGGTGATCAGACTCTAAAGCCATCACACCTGGAGGCTCCTGGGCACCCTGAATCCTGTCCTTCCGTCAGGACAGAAAAGGTGTCTGGGACTCCCCATCCACTGCACTCACTCCAGGGAGCAGGAGACTCAGCTCCAGCCATTCCCGTCTCTGTGAGTTTTCCTCTACATTCAAGCCAGTTGAGGAAAAGATCAAAAGTAGTACCAGCCCACAGTTCCACAAATCATTATTTATATACTAGTCAGTGGTTTACTAGAAGAGGACAGAAGGCTGGCAGAAATCATCAGGTTTAGGAAGACAAAAATGGCCCTTTTGTGAAGACCCCTTTCCTGCTCTGTGCTGGGGTCTCAGAGTCGCATCTGATACCCACACTGTCTAAACATAGGTCCCTCGTTCCTCTGACTAGTCCCTCCCAGGTCACAGGGTTCCAGCCTTATTCTCCAGGGGTGGTGGTTCTGATCCCAGAGAAACCCTTAATCAGATCCGAGAGTGGGATTATGCGGCTCCACTGTCACTCATGTTTAGAGGAAAGTATTTGCTGCTGGAAATATGGTAAAACGTTCTGGTGTTCTGGAGAAGGCTGTTTCTCCATTCACCTCTGTTCTGTACCTGGCATCATGTTCAGTAAAAACATTTGCTTTATAAAAACGTTAAAATTTTAAATGCCTTCTTTCTCTCTTTTTCTTAATCACTTTTAAGAAATGGTTGTTAAACATATTAACCTAAGTGAAAATGTGTTGTTCTTACATTTAGAAATCCAGAAAGAGAAGGAAACCCAGCCAGAATGCACACTATTGGTATGAGACAGTCTTCTTTTGGATTCTGTTTAAGAAATATTGCTGCTCTAAGATCCTCTAATTTGTATTCTGGAAGATTTGCTTGTATCTTTTATGCTTAGTTCTAAAACCTACCTGGAATTAATTTTCTGTATTATATATGATAAGGTTCGTGTCTTATTTTTCTTCCTCATGGGTAGCCATCCTACCCCGCACTGTTTATTGAAAATACCAGTGCCACCTTTCTCTTAGATCAAGCGTGTATGTGTGTGTGTTTATGTGCATGTATTTCCGAATTTCTGAGTTAACCAAGCTGTTTCATTGGCTTATTTGTTCACCCTTGCCTCAGTATCACATTACTAATGGTAGTTTTATAGTACTTGATTTTAATCAATAAATTCCTTCTATTTCTTTTTTTATTCTCAGATAGTTTTGGCTATCCTTGATCTTTGACATTTTTGTCTACAAAATTTAGAATGAGATTATTAATTTCCACAAATAAAGAAAATTTCCTAGAATTCTGATTTTGATTTCATTGAAAGTATAGATGAATTTGGAAAAGTTTAGAATCTTAACAAATTTTCCAATNGACTACCACATTCATTGAATAGGAATTCCAGAAGGTCAATACACAGTGAAACGTAGAGAATGAAGAAAAGACAATAGTCAAAGAGATGATTGTTAAGAATTTACATTTTTTTGAGAATTTATTTTTTATTTATCCTATGCTGTTCTCTGAGGACATTTTTTCTAAAGATTATATCATCTTCAGTTATGAAAAATTGCTTGAGTGTACATTTATGTTTATGTATTGCAATCATTAAGTATAATAAATATTTGCAGTTTAAGGACTTAGGTCTGTTTTTAATACTGGAATGTTTATGGTGAAATCTCTTCAAATACTATTTCTTCACCATTTTCTTCATTCTTTTTTGCTCTGGAAACTTTATCTTTTCTAAGTGCACCCTGTCATCTATTATTCATGTCTCTAAACTCCACTTTCAAAATATTACCCCTCTTTCTGTATTCAAGTCTGAGTGGATTCTTACTGTGACCTCCCAAGACTTTATTTTCCTCCTGAACATTAGGTCTGGAAATCATTTTCTTTATTGATTTTTAAAAATTATATGGCTATATTTCTTATTTCAGAGGTCCATAGTTGATCTATTTTTACACACTGATTGTGTTTTCCTGCCTTCCTTATTTATTTTTCTTAACTTATTAAACAT
Source organism: Redunca redunca (assembly GCA_006410935.1). NCBI lineage: Eukaryota > Metazoa > Chordata > Mammalia > Artiodactyla > Bovidae > Redunca > Redunca redunca. The sequence continues at coordinate 165,988 of SJYQ01000325.1, read as the reverse complement.
TTGAATAAATAGCATACCCTTTATTAATGTATTGGAACATCTTAACCATCCTTAATTATATTAGAGTTTTATGAAGATTCTTCTGTAAATTTAGTTTCATCTTGAGTAAGTCAAATTTCAATCATTTACCTTGTTTTCCTCTTTAGCATGAAATTTTTTGGTATGCTTTTTAGGCACATATTCTGAGTGAAAGTCTTTTTGTTTTTGCCAGTATTTTTATTTTGGCTTGGTCTTTCCACCTTTTCTTTCTTCCTCTCTTGTGGTTTTACGTTTTTTTTGCTCTTCAGATGACGTCACGGGCCCTTTACATAGAATCAGGTCCTGTATAATAGTGTCTCAGGCACTAGTGACCTAATGACAGAGCCAGCAAGCATACTGACTTCCTTGGATCCCTGTATCTAGCAGCCCAACAGCAGTGTTTTTTGTTTTGTTTTTATCTCATTTTATGGGCCCAACCCAAGCCTGTGGTTTCAATCAACCATATTAGTACCCCATATCTCAGAACCTGTCCTGACCACATACCAGCTGAGTTCCAGGTATGATTCTCTGATTTCATACTTGGACCATATTGTGTTTCTGATTAATTTCTGTTTGAAGAATTGTCTCACTTTAAACTCTGGTTGTGTATTTGGGGGGTTTCATTTTATTTTTTATTTCTATGTGTTTGAAGTACAGGAGAACCTAAGAACTCATCTTGAGGATGAATATTTACTTTCTCCTTAATAAAATATAAATCAATAGTTCAAGTATACTGATAAAATTGTTCAGCATCATTAAACTTCATTTTCTGTGAGAAAATAGAGATTAGTGAAAATAGTGGTCAATGAAACAATCTGCCACTATCTTCTCATTAGCTTCAGCTAACGAATTTTAAGAAATGACAAATATTTTATTTTTTGAAAAGAAGACAAAGATCCCAATTTTTATGCAAAATCTACTAATTTTAAAAATTGATCAGTAACTAAAATTTTTAAAATCTCAATAAAAGGCAAATTATCTAATCAATATCACAGGGCTTTGGGCTGATTGGAGCCAGGAGTTACTGATTTGTGGCCTCTGGTATAAATTCTTACTTTGTATGAGCATATCAACTTTTTTCCTTCTCTGCCCCTCAGCTCTAAAATTTCTGTCCCAAGTGCAGCATTTTATTTATCTGTCAAAAGAGCATGGGAAGCAATCAGACATGGATCTCAGAAGTCATCCTGCTGGGATTCCAAGTTGACCCAGAACTTGAAGTTTTCCTCTTTGGCCTCTTCTTGTTATTCTACAGCCTCACGCTGCTGGGGAACGGGGTCATCCTGGGGCTCATCTGCCTGGACTCCAGACTGCACACCCCCATGTACTTCTTCCTGTCACACCTGGCCATCGCCGACATGGCCTATGCCTCAAGCACCGTCCCTAAGATGCTGGCGAATCTTATAATGCAGAAGAAAACCATCTCTTTTGCTCCATGCATACTTCAGACGTTTCTGTATTTGGCATTTGCCGTCACAGAGTGTCTGAGCCTGGTGGTGATGTCCTACGATCGGTACGTGGCCATCTGCCACCCCCTGCGCTACTCGGTCACCATGAGCTGCAGAGTGTGCACAGCCCTGGCTGCCACGTGCTGGATTTTCAGCTTCCTCTTGGCTCTGGTCCATCTTTCTCTCATTCTGAGGCTACCCTTTTGTGGGCCACAAAAAATAAACCACTTTTTCTGTCAAATCATATCAGTATTCAAATTGGCCCGTGCCGACACCAGGCTCAACCAAATCGTCCTCTCTGTGGGCTCCGTGTTTGTCTTAGTCGGGCCCCTCTGCCTGGTGCTGGGCTCCTCCGCGCGCAGCCTGGCCGCCGTCCTGGGGACCCAGCCCGCCGAGGGCCGCAGGAAGGCCTTCTCCACCTGCTCCCCACCTCTGCGTGGCCGGGCTCTTCCTTGGAGTGCCATCATCTTGTACTTGGCGCCCAAGTCCCGCCATTCTCAGGAACAAAGGAAGATTCTGTCCTTGTTTTACAGCCTTTTCAACCCTATGCTGAATCCCTTAATCTACAGTTTGAGGAATGCAGAGGTGAAGGGTGCCCTGAGGAGATTTCTGGAGAGGAGATCGTTGTGAGAGACGGTTTGAAGTGTGGTGTGTGAGCCTGTCTTCATGACTCTGAAAACTTGAACGTCTTTTTGAGTCCTTTAATTTAACAAACCCTGTACTCTTTATCTTTGGAATTCTTATAAAATGAAAAAATAAATACCTTTACTGTTTAAGCTCTTGATAGTAGCCCTGAGTTAAACATTACAAAATAGAAAACACAGTCTAATCCTATTCATGAATACAAATGCAAATATCTTAAAATATTAGTAAAAAAGTCCATAAAAATAAAAGTAAATTATGATAAAGTTTTTATCCTGAAATGTCAATAATTGTTTAACTTTCAAACANATAAAGAGACAATTAGAAAAATTACTGCGGCACTATGGTAACTAAATATACATATATATGATATGAGATATATCAGGCTCTTGAATTGAGAGACATAATATTGCAAATATCTAGTATCTCCAAATTGATGAATATATTCAGTGTAATTCTAATAAATATCTTACAATATCTCAGAAATGTGTGGGTATTTGGAGAACTTGAAAAGCTGATTCTAAAATATGAAGAGCAACAGCTAGACCAAGCACCATTAAAAAGGATGAAGTACAAGGTGAAAGGATTTTACAAAATGTACTATAAAGTGCAAATAAGTAAAACAGTGTAGTCTTTATCCAGGGATTCACCAATAAACAAACTGAAAAAAGTAAGGAAGCTGACTCATGACTTTATAAATAGTTGCTATATGAGTCCATATATGACATGGAAGATCACTGGGGAAAGGAAGGGCTTTGCAGGAAATACTTCTGGTACTATTGAGTAACCGTGTAGATGCTCACACATGCTAAAAAACCATTCCTGGCATTTTCAAGCCCTACGTGTCAAAGGCAAAACTATAAAGCTTTTGAAAGTATGAAAAGGAAGGACTTTTAAACCAATGTACAAATGAGCCACCAGAGAAAACATTGATAAATTTGACTAGATGGGTATTAAAAATATCGATTAATCAGCAAAGAGCTTAAAAAGACTGAGAAGACAAGACAGAGATTCCTGTTTTACTGGACCTTCTAATCCGTCAGGTCTCAAACATCATAGACTTCAAGGTTCTTCCTCAAAGACCAGCATAGTTCAGAGTCCCACTTGTCAGAACTAGTTTCTGTCACATATCTCTGAAGTGTCTCTTTGTCATGACATTTTTAAGTATCTGAAGTTTTCCTCCTTTGTGTTTTTTTTTTTTTAATTTTTATTTTAACTTTAGTTTACTTTACAATACTGTATTGGTTTTGCCATACATTGACATGAATCCACCACGAGTGTACATGCGCTCCCAAACATGAATCCCCTCCCACCTCCCACCCCATAACATCGTCCATAGGTTTATTTACAGTTTACAGTCTCTAACATACAAAATCACTATCACCATAAGTATCCACATTGTCTTCCTCATAGCTGTCTCTTTAGTAACTAGAGCAGAACAAGACACAGAGAAAGCCCTCCTTAAATCTCTGTAGACAAACTGACCAATAGGTATCCCCAAGTTTTCTTCTTGAAACCAAGGAGCACTCAAGTTAGGGTAGAGACAGATATATTTTTATTTAATAGTTTTAATTCTCATTTTTTAAACATGAGAAGACCAAGGAATAGAGAGGCCAAGTAATTTGACTCGAAGAGTCAACAATTTGACCCAGAGTCATTGTTGAGGTCGCATATGAAAAAGTTGGTGCTAATGTTGCAGCCACGTGTTCTGGGAAATAAATTCACTCAGAAGGACAAAGCAGACAGTGGAGTGCAGTTTATTACACTGGCAGGCAAGGCAGAGTCTCCTCTGAGCCAAGGACCCTGACCAACTTTTGTGAAAACCTTAAGTGTATTGCTCAAGCCCACATTCCCAAATTCCTTGAACCTAGCCTGGAAAGTGTTAAAGGGAGATACAATCAGGTTACAGCCATGATTCATAATCAGAAGGGTCAGCTGGTTATACACTGTTGCCTACACCAGTGGGTGCCATAAAGATTACAAAGGTGATTGACTACATAGGGGATTATTAGATTCTTTTTGGCGATGGGAAATCTTGGTATGACATCTGGTGTTTATCTGTCTGGGAGTCCAGTTTGGCCGTAGATATGTTATCCCCATGGCTACCAGGCACATGGTCCAAAGCTCACTGAAAGTGCAAGATGGAGTTTCCTTCTTTTTCAAGATGGAATCAGCTCAGCTTGTTCCTTTCCTCCCTCATTCCCCACCCTCTTGATGCTCTCAACTTCCAGTGTGAGCATCACTCATCAGGATGTACTGCATTTTAGGTTTCCTGGTATATATTTGGGTAAATGAATTTAGCCTCTACAATAGAGTTAACAACACATTGGAGAATACAAGGTCCACATAACAGAATCAGCAGAACAACTATAACAATGGTTGATACAGTTTTCACCAATCACCCTTTACCCATGCTAGAATAGAAGTCCAAAAAGGAAGATTATCATCAGACATAGCTTTTACCTGACCTTTCATGTCTTCTGTTTACCATTGCCAGATAAATCAGGAATATATACACAACATTCAACTTTAATTATACCACAGGTCCCTCCTTGTGCTGAAACTATGGTTAGTCTCAAGATGATACCAGCAAGTCCTTATAGCAGCAGTTGCTTGTAGAGCTTCATCTCTTTTTCTTCTTTAAGATGATCTTGGTTTCACGGGGATCAGTGGGGTCCTTTTGTGTAGTCCACTCGGTGTCCTCTGGGTCTGCGTGGTATGCTCTCTTCAGCCTCGTGTGGTGGGTCCACCTGCAGTAGAAGGTGTCAGAACAACAGTATATGGACCCTTCCAGTGTGGGGCCAAGGAGTCGTGTTTCCAGTCCTTGACCCACACCAGATTCCTGGGCACAAATTCGTGAATCTGTTCCCCAAGGGGGAACAGCACACTTTCTTGTACAAACTTAGTTACCTGATTTATTACCTTACCCAGTTGTTCCATCTGCTGTAAAATCTCATCTCCCCTTACCCGAGGCAAATTTGTTGACACCTGTTTTACAATGGGAAAGTGAAAGAAAGTGAAAGTGAATTTGCTCAGTCATGTCTGACTCTTTGAGACCCCACGGACTGCAGCCTACCAGGCTCCTCTGTCCGTGGGATTCTCCAGGCAAGAGTACTGGAGTGGGTTACTGTTTCCTTCTCCAGGAGATCTTCCCAACCCTGGGATAGAACCCGGGTCTCCCACATTGCAGGCAGACGCTTTACCATCTGAGTCACCAGGGAAGCTTTTACAGTGGGAGGGGGCCTCCAATACACAGTTTCTTATGGAGAATAGCCATGGGACCGTGGAGTCATCCTGAGTCTGAGCAGAGCCTTTGGAAGCAAGTCTACCCAGGAGCAGTCAGTCTCTATGATCCACTTGGAGAGGGTCTCTTTTAAGTGTCTGGTTGGTTCATTGCACCATCCCAGAACTCTGGGGCCTATATGCTGTGTGTAATTTTCACTTGATATTTAGAGCTTTACATACCTGTTGAATTAAGTCGGCTACAAAGATAGGGCCACCGTCTGATCCTATACTGGTTGGGAACACAATCTGGGGATTATTTCTCGAAGCAAACAGCGAGCCACTTCATTTGTCCTTTCAGTTGGGGTGGGGAAGGCCTCCACCCATCCTGAGAAGGTACAGACCATGAGTGTCAGCAGGGTTTAAAGTCCACTTAGACTGCCTTTTAACTGTATTCCTGGAGGTTTTTGTTCATGTCCAGGGGCATCATTGCCCTTCCTCATTTTTGGTGGCCCTTTCTGCTTCAGTCAGCTGGTCTTGGGCTGGGGTATACTGTGGGAGAGTTAAAGTCAACTCAGGCATTTTTGCGAGTACAAAGGTTCTGATAGATTCCACCACCAGCAGGCCCGCATTTCTCAACCGCATGTTTTGAGGCTTTATCTGCTAGTTGGTTTCCCTCTGTTTGTGGGATGTCTTCCTTTTGGTGACCCCAACAATGCATCACTGCTACCTTTTCAGATTCCCATACAGCATCTAATAGAGTGGAGATTTCTTGTTTTTACTATCCTTTCTGTTGGCTGTCAGAGGACCTCGCTCTTTATATAAAGCCCCGTGCACATGTAAAGTAGCAAAAGCATACCTGGAGTCTGTGTAAATGTTTGTCTTCTTGCCTTTTGAGAGCTGGAGGGCCCGGATTAGAGCACATAGTTCGGCCCGTTGAGCATACCAGTGTGACAGCAGAGAGCTGGCCTCAGCGATGGCTTCTTTCGTGACTACTCTGCATCCCGACAGTCACTGTCCTTGTTTTGCCAGGCTGGTGGCTTTGATGTACAGGACCCACTCTGGGTCTGGGATTGGCTGGTCTCTCAAATCAGGTCTGCTGGCATAAACTTCTTCTAGGATTTCCTTGCAATCATGTGAGGGCCCACCTTCTCCCACAGGAAGGAGAGTGGCCGGATTCAGGGCCTGACAAGGCTCAATAGTAACGTGGGGATTCTCACATAACAGTCCCTGGTATTGAGTAATCTGGGATGTTGACAGCCATTTATGGGGGTCCCCTCACAGGAGAGTGTTGACCTCATGAGGGACTTTTACCATGAAATCTTGGCCCAAAGTCAGCTTGGTTGCCCCTTACTTGGTTGGACCAGTAAGGCAACCGTAGCAACTGTCCGTAAGCATCCCAGACACCCAGGGGCAACATTGTCCAGCCAATTTGAGAGATAAGCCACGGGTCTATCCCGTGTCCCCATATTCTGGGACAACACTCCCATATCCACCTTGTCCTTTTCAGTTATGTAAAGAGTCAACGGCTTAGCAAGGTCTGGCAGGCCCAAGGTGGGTGTGGACATCATTGTACCGGGTTTGAGTTCTATTACCAGTGAGACTTGTTTTGCAAGCCTGGGGAGGTTATCTTCCACCCAGACCTCAGGGAATTGTTGAGTTAACTCTCTCTCTTGACTGTTTAGCCTGTTCGGTTTCCTTTCTGGGAGATCGTGCAATCTCCATTCATCTTGAGGGCTTACTGAGAGGAAGAGTAAATAGGTGGTTGAGCCCACTTGAAGAGTGGGTCTTTCGTTGGGGGAAAGGTCACTCGTGCCCCCAATTTAGACAGTAAGTCTCTTCCCAACAAAGGTACTGAGCATTCAGGGATGTATAAAAATTCATGATTCCCTTGGTGTCCCCCCACCTGACATTTTCGGGGTAGGCTAGAGACACAAAGGCTGCATCTATCACCATCTGAGACCCAGCAGCCTCTGGATCTATAAAGTCTAGAGGTCTCACAGTCTTTTGCAGAACTCAGAGGGTGATTCGCTTTCCCTTTGAATCACTTCGGAGGGTTTTGCCATACTGGTAGGTTTTTGGGCCCCCTCTTGAGGCCTTGTAAAATAGCCGCCTGATACCTCTCCAGGTGGCCCCTCCCTTCCTCCGTGTTACAGTCCCCACCGGGCCTCTCATCGGGGTGGCTGGTTCTGCCCACCGCTGCGGGTTTGCAGTACCCTCAGGTGCCGTTTCTCTTAACCATTTTCTGGCCTCTGTTAGGAGCCTGTATCTTTCCCCATTGCTGAAAAGGGAGACTAGTAGTTGGATTATGTCATCCCATGTAGGGCGGTGGGCTTGAAAAATAGTCTCCATTAGGCTACTCATGGCTTGTGGCTCCCCCGAGTACAGTGGAGCATGTCTCTGCCAGTTTAATATATCTGTAGAGGATAATGGCTGGTAGTAATAGGCTACAGGGGGCTGATGGTAGTGCCCCATGTGTCCTGAACCGGAGGCTGTTGTAGCTCTCTGAGAGGCACCTGTAGTGGGGTTATTTCCCCCTGTTCCTTGGTGGAGCGCAGCCTCTAATTCCTGTGTTTTCTTCCCCCTTCCCATCAGTACTCACAGGGAGGGGTGGATACGATCCAGGAGATCCGGCTGAGGTGGAATCCTGGGGGCGTTGACCAGAAGTCTCCATCGCTGAGATCGGAGCCTGCCGAAACTGCGGCTCTACAATCACCAGGAGAGCTGGCGGAGGAGCAGCGGCTGCTGCAGGAACTTCACCTGGCCCTGGATCGGGCACTAAGGCGCCTCCGGTCCTGGTGGTGCACTGGGCTGTGGGCATGTAATCGTCCAGTATGGGGGAGATCATCCCCATCCAAATGCTCTAGAATTTCTTTTTTATCATCAGTCAATTTTTGTGCCATTAATATTTTTCCCTTTCCCTTCTGGATACAAAACCTTGTCCAAGTGGGAGGGTCTTGAGCTAACCCTAGCCATGAATCAATATATGGATATTGATCCAGGTGTCCCAGCTCTCCTCTGACTACTGTATAGACTGCTTCCACTATTTTTAAGTTCACAGTGTCTTCTGGCAGCCATCCTACACCCATAGGGGGCCATTTTACCTCACAGACTATGTGGAGGCGGTTAGGCGTCATTTTCACCCCATACTACTACTACTAAGTTGCTTCAGTCGTGTCCGAGTCTGTGTGACCCCATAGACGGCAGCCCACCAGGCTCCCCCGTCCCTGGGATTCTCTAGGCAAGAACACTGGAGTGGGTTGCCATTTCCTTCTCCAGTTTTCCTTTAAAATTGGAGGAAGTTACAGTTCAGTACACACAGGCAAAGTCGTATCCGACTCTTTGTGACCCCATGGACTGTAGCCCACCAGGCTCCTCTTTCCATGGAATTCTCTAGGCAAGAATACTGGAGTAGGTTGCAATTTTTAATCATGCACTCCAGTACAGTTGCCTTAGATTCATTTCCTCCCATCTTGCTTACCTTCTCAGACCTTCTTCTACTTTTCTTTCTCGTTCTGTCTATGAAGTTCTCAGTACCCTATGCACTTCTGATATTTCCACTCAATGAAACACTTAAATTGCCATTTCACCTCTTTCCTAATTGGGGTGAGAAGAGCCTTACCTGCCAGATCCCAGAGAGAGAAGGGGGAATCAGCGTGTCTTCACCTGCCGGTTGGCATGGTCAAACCAGAACACCACGTGATCCAAGACTGTTTCTCACTTAACTTTTAAAGTTAAGTGAGCTTTTAAAGTTAAGTGCCTTGGTGGGCTTGATCAGGTGCAGATGAAAACACAGATGGGTTAAATAGCCCACGTCCCAGGCTGTCTCTGGAAAAGCCAATTTATAACCACTTATGTATAGCCCTCCCCTCCTTCTAGCCTGACAATTCTGAGGGGCTCAGGAATTTCATGGCAGATGGGACACTTCCTAGGGGATGGCAGAATACAAGCACACAAAGACCAAGTTTCTTCTAACAACCCCCTGGCGATTGCTTGGTAATAATTGTCCCCAAGATGGCATGGACACCACCTCCTAAATGACATTCACAAATTTCCTTCCTAAGCCCTAACACACTTGTCAACCTGTGTACCAAACAATTGCTGCCACCTGCCTATTCCAGTCTCCTGCAGGTCCGTGCCCCTTTTAATCCCTCCCAGGGCGGGTGATCAGGCCCCTTCTTCCACCCTGCTGGGTGGGTTCCTCCTCACCTGAGCGCGTAGTTCCCCTGCTGTCGTCCACTAACTGCTAACGTGAAAGGTCTGGGTGTTGAGAAGCAGAATCCTTCCAGAAGGGCTAGGCACCTTCCCCACTCCAGAAGATTCGAGTCTCAAGGCCTCAGAGTAGTCCCAAATGGGACTTGCCTCCTCAAAGTGAGGAGTTTTCTGGTCAATGCACCAAATGTTGTAGCCACGTGTTCCAGGAAACAAATTCACTCAGAGGGACAATGCAGATAGTGGAGTGCAGCTTATTACACTGGTGGGCCCAAGGCAGAGTCTCCTCTTAGTCAAGGACCCCAACCGACTTTTGTGAAAACCTTGTGTACCTTAAGTGTACTGCTTATGCCCACATCCCCAAATTCCTTAAACCTAGCCTGGAAAGTGTTAAAGGGAGATACAATCAGGTTACAGCCACGATTCATAATCAGAAGGATCAGCTGGTTATACACTGTAGCCTACACCAATGGATGCCATAAAGATTACAAAGGTGGTTGACTGCATAGGGAATTATTGCATTCTTTTTGGTGATGGGAAATCTTGGTATGGCATGTGTTTTTTATCAGTCTGGAAGGCCAGTTTGGCCATAGGTATGTTATCCCCATGGCTACCAGGCACATGGTCCAAAGCTCACTGAAAGTGCAAGATGGAGTTTCCTTCTTTTTCAAGATGGAGTCAGCTCAACCTGTTCCTTTCCTCCTTCACTAAAACATGGGTAATCTAGGTCCAGAGCCTGTATTCTTACTCTAATTATATATGCAAGTGTAGTTTACACCAAGAATCCAATAATTCCACACAATACATAGATATTTCTCTCCTCTGTCCCAGAAAAAGAGTTAGCAAAAACTACCAAAGGAGAATAAAGATAAAGTAAAAGTAGAAAGAAAATGAGATATTTAATTCCCAAAATAATCTTCAAGAAAGAAAGCAGTATGAATATTTGTTTAGGGGAGCAATATGGTTGATAAACTATTTTCAGATGTTTTGGTGGTAGAACTTTTCTGGCATAACAATATTTAAAATTTATAAAGAAGCAAAGAGAAAGAAAGAAATAGAGGAAAACAATAGAATGGGAAAGACTAGAGATCTCCTCAAGAAAGTTAGAGATATCAAGGGAACATTTCATGCAAAGATGGGCACAATAAAGGACATAAATGGTATGGAACTAGAAGAAGCAGAAGATATTAAGAAGAGGTGGCAAGAATACACAGAAGAACTAGACAAAAAACATCTTCATGACTCAGATAACCATGATGATGTGATCACTCACCTAGAGCCAGACATACTGGAATGTAAAGTCAAGTGGGCCTTAGGAAGCATGACCACAAACAAAGTTAGTGGAGCTGATGGAATTCCAGTTGAGGTATTTCAAATGCCCAAAGATGATGCTGTTAAAGTGTTGTACTCAATATGCCAGCAAATCTGGAAAACTCAGCAGTGGCCACAGGACTGGAAAAGGTAGGTTTTCATTCCAATCCCAAAGAAAGGCAATGCCAAAGAATGTTCAAACTACTGCACAACTAAACTCATCTCACACACTAACAAAGTAATGCTCAAAATTCTCCAACCCAGGCTTCAACAGTGCATGAACCGTTAACTTTCAGATGTTCAATCTGGATTTATAAACTTCAGAGGAACCAGAGATCAAATTGCCAACATCTGCTGGATCATCAAAAAAGCAAGAGAGTTCCAAGAAAACATCTACTTTTGCTTTATTGACTATACCAAAATCTCTGACTGTGTGGATCACAACAAACTGTGGAAAATTCTGAAAGAGATGGGAATACCAGACCACCTGACCTGCCTCCTGAGAAAACTGTATGCAGGTCAAGAAGCAACAGTTAGAACCGGGCATGGAACAACAGACTGGTTCCAAATTGGGAAAGGAGTATATCAAGGCTGTATATTGTCACCCTGCTTATTTAACTTCTATGCAGAGTACACCATGTGAAATGCTGGGCTGGATGAAGCACAAGCTGAAATCAAGATTGCCAGGGGAAATATCAATAACTTCAGATATGCAGATAACACTACCCTTGTGATAGAAAGTGAAGAGGAAATGAAGAGCCTCTTGATGAAAGTAAAAGAGGTGAGTGGAAAATCTAGCTTAAAACTCAACATTCAGAAAACTATGATCATGGCATCTGGTCCCATCACTTCATGGCAAATAGATGGGGAAACAGTGGAAACAGTGACAGACTATTTTTGGGGGCTCCAAAATCACTGCAGATGGTGACTGCGGCCATGAAATTAAAAGATACTTGCTCCTTGGAAGAAAACCTATGACCAACCTAGACATTATATTTAAAAGCAGAGATATCACTTGGCCGACAAAGATCTGTCTAGTCAAAGCAATGGTTTTTCCAGTAGTCATGTATGGATGTGAGAGTTGGGCTATAAAGAGTTGGGCTATATATTGAGTGCCAAAGAATTGATGCTTTTGAACTGTGGTGTTGGAGAAGACTCTTGAGAGTCCCTTGGACTTCAAGGAGATCCAACCAGTCCATCCTACAGGAAATCAGTCCTGAAAATTCACTGGAAGAACTGATGTTGAAGCTGAAGCTCCAATACTTTGGCCACCTGATGTGAGGAACTGACTCCTTGGAAAAGACCCTGATGCTGGAAAAGATTGAAGGTAGAAGGAAAAGGGAATGACAGAGGATGAGATGGTTGGATGGCATCAGCAACTCGATAGACATGAGTTTGAGCAAGCTCTGGGAGTTGGTGATGGATAGGGAAGCCCGGCATGCTGCAGTCTATGGGGTTGCAAAGAGTCAGACACAACTGAGTGACTGAACTGAATTGAAAGAGAAAGTCTTTTTGTATGTCTTTCTCTTCTCATCAGGAAAGAATTTTCCAGAACTATTTCTTCTCAGCAGATTTTTCATTGTATTCCATTGGCCAAATTGGGTCAAATAGCTATCTCTAAACGAATCACTGAAAAAGAGGATGAAATTGAGAGCTTAATTTAGATCAGTTTCCTGTGACTCGGGGGTTTCCTTGGTGGCTCACATGGTAAAGAATTCGCCTGCAATGCAGGAGAGCTGGCTTCAATCCCTGGGTTTGGAAGCTCCCTCGAGAAGGAGATGGCAGCCCACTCCAGTATTCTTGCCTGGAGAATCCCATGGATGGAGGGAACTTGGGCTACAGTCCATGGGGTTGCAGTGTCAGACGGGACTTAACGACTAAGCACAGGCAGGCTTGTGACTCATTGAGGCCCCTTTCTCTGATAATTTCACCATCAAATACCTGAAGAAGATCATTGCTAGGACAGCAAAAGGGGATAATTACCATAAGGCAGACAACTGGCAGTATCTGCTAACCAGTTTCGGTTCTGAAGCAAACTTTCTTAAATCTTGAGTAGAAAATTGAAATGTGCTAACGTTCTCATCTTTCAGTTTTAGAGATCCAGTTGATACTTTCAAAATAAGGCAGTATGGTTAGAGACCTAATGGCTACAATCTGAACACAATGAAGAAATATACTTATATCAAGAAGATCGTGTTAAGAATTTTTGTAGTTGAAGGATTCTGAAGTAAATTAAGCATTTTAGTTTCATAATAGATATTTTTCCTTCTGCTGTATTAATAATATATATACATACATATATATTAAAAAAGCATGAGGAACATGAACCAATTTTTATAAAAATATTTCTCATTATCTGTTTACCTTTTTCTGTTTATATTTTTCTAAGAGCAAAAGAAATGTAGGATTCTAGTAACCCAATGTGTGAGTGATACGGTTGTAATTCTCTGAATTGCTTTTCATATTGGGAAGATATTCCCTTTACACATAAAAATGTCAAAGTACTGTTCTAAAATATCCTATGATTACTTGGTGTTAAATTATTCATCCATCTGTCCTATTAGCCTGGAGTCTGCACATATTCATGAAGAAATCGCTGAGATGCCGAGCTGTTAATCATAATGGCTAGTTTAGGTGATCTGATATATGGAACACTTTTAGATTTTTCCTTAGAATTTTTCAGAATTGCTTTATTTTGTATTATGGAGCTTATGTCCTTTTCACAATAAAAACACTACATTTTTTTCCCCTAAAAGTGGGTGGAATGAGAGAAAGGTAAAGAATGGTGGTGAATTTAAAGAAAGAAGGCAACGTGAATGCAGCCTTCCTGTTTACTCCTAGGACGTGCTGCTGCTGCTGCTGCTGCTGCTGCTAAGTCACTTGAGTCGTGTCCGACTCTGTGCGACCCCATAGACGGCAGCCCACCAGGCTTCGCCGTCCCTGGGATCCTCCAGACAAGAACACTGGAGTGGGTTGCCATTTCCTTCTCCAGTGCATGAAAGTGAAAAGTGAAAGTGAAGTCGCTCAGTCGTGTCCGACCCTTTGCGACCCCATGGACTGCAGCCTATGGGATTTTCCAGGCAAGAGTACTGGATTGGGGTGCCATCGCCTTCTCCCCTAGGATGTGAGTCAGAGGAATGCAGGTTTTGGCTGTCTGGATCAGTGATGTCCCTTAATGTCTTAACCTAAAGGGCGCCTGATGTTAATTGTACATGATAAACACTTGAAAAGGGGGGTTAGCACCAACTCTTCAGCTTCTGAGTAAAGTGCAACACAGTGTGCGTTCCCATTAATCAGCCTAATGAAGGAGGAGAAATCCCTGAAGACATCTATGGTTGTTAGCGAGGGAAGCAGCATCCCCACTGGAAGCCCATTCACCCACAGCACATCAGCCATGACAGCAGGTTTGAATAGAAAACCTTTTATTAGCAATATTTTCTGTCACATGATTTCCTAAGCAAGAAGTACGGAGGGATTAAAGGCTTACAGCTGCAAGTAATAAAGGTGATGTTAACCAGTTCCCTACTTTTTGCCCCTCTGCTTGGATTGTTCGTGCCAATGGCTAAGACTTTCTACACTTTACAAACCTCCTCAGCCACCTCTGATAATATACCCATCTCTGCAGAGATTCTATTTTCCTTCTGTCTGGATTGGATGCTTTCTAGGCACTTCATCTGCCTTTATGATGTGTTGTACGCCTTAGTATTTTAATCTCATATATTTCTCTTTCCTGGTTTATTCCTTTGTTTTGGTGAAGCACATCCTACAATAGCTTCCTCTGGTTAAAAAGGTATTGTATGGCAGAAGTTATGGTAAAAAGAGTCATTAACACTTATAATTTCCCATCATTTCTTATAACATTTATCTTTTTTCAAATACCCCACTGAAACAGTACATGCTAAAAGGACTTAAAAAAATAAGAAAGAACTCAATCCTGTGTAGGGAGAATTTCTGTGTCAGAGATAGCAAGACAATAAAATGATATTTAGGTGCAGCTGTAGATATGTATTTAACTGTAATCTGAAAACACTTTTATCTCTGAATTGACTTTCATTTAATAGGTGTCCATTAATGATTGAGTCAATTATGCCTTATAATATTTATTCTTACTAAAATATAAAATACTGATGAACATAAATATTAAATCAATACATGAAGTCTAAGACTTTTCAGAATATTTTTGCCCTATCCAATTCAAACATTAAAAGTAAAAAAAAAAAATGGAGACAGATGGTTATGCCTTTTTATATCCACAAAGCTACAGTGACTGCCACCATACTATCTTCATCAAAATAAATAACATTATAATTGTGCTAAGTCATGTCCAACTTTTTGCAACCCAGTGGACTGTAGCCCACCAGGGTCCTCTTGTCCGTGTTATTTTTCAGGCAAGAATGCTGGAGCGGGTTGCCATTTCCCTCCTCCAGGGGATCTTCCCAACCTGTGGATCAAACTTATTGCTGCCTCCTGTATTGGCAGGCAGATTCTAAATCACTAGTGCCACCTGGGAGCCCTAAATTCAGAGGCTCTATCTGACTGTTGGCGAAGAAAATTGATTTTCCTGTAATAATCCTGCTTCACTTATAAAATATAGGAAAGACAGTAAAATTACTAAAATGTAAAAAGAAACTAAACACAACCTTAAAGGATGCAATCAGTGTTCTTAGTAGACCAGAAGAAGGGAGTCCAGTTTGGTCTGAGATAGTTGAAGAGGCTCCATGAGTGTTTTGAAGGATTCATATTGTGTTTGGAGTCAAGTGGGTAATAGAAGGATAAAATTGACTTGAAACAAGGAATAAGAATTCGAGAGAAGTACTGGGGAATTTCTTGGGGCTTCCTTAGTGGCTCAGATAGTAAAGAATCTGCCTGCAATGCAGAAGACTGGGGTTCAATTCCTGGGTCAGGAAGATCCCCTGGAGTAGGAGATGGCAACCCACTTTTGTATTCTTGCTGGAGAATCCATGGACAGAGGAGCCTGGAAGTGTACAGACCGTGGGTTCACAAAGAGTCAGACACGACTGAGTGACGAACACTTTCACTTTCACTGGGGAGTAGTGCTTGAATGAATAGAGTGTGCATTAGAGAATAAGGAAGTAAGACTGAGGCTCTACTGGACACACAAGATTACCAGAAGAAAAAAATACACCCCAATTTACCTCCTCTTAAATATGTTTTTGTCTGCTCTCTATTACATTAAATATATATCTTCTATGTTAAAGTGCTCCTCCCAACTCAGTTTAAGAACTAAGACACTCTAGAAAACTAAATTAAGATCAAAACCTAGAAAGTTAGAACTATAAGGGCTTTGTAATCATCAAACAGTACCACTTAGTGCATCAGAAGGAGGACAATTGAAAGAGACAGAGATTAAAAGAAAGCTGTAAATTTCAATTGTATGGCCTTAATCTGCAATGAAGAAATAAAAATGTAGCTCTGAAATCCAGAGATGTTTGAAAAGGAGGGCCAACTAAAGAAGGTTAAGTTAAGAGAAATATAGCTAAACTGCCAAGTCAGAAATATTTGAAAGTGATAAAAGTGCAGTGATTACTTGGCAATATTTTCTACATTGGGGGTGCCTGTCTCCCTGAGATGATATCTTAACAGGGTCCATAGCACTCCTCCCATGAGAGATCAAGAAATCACAGCTTCTCCTTTACAAACAGGAGGAGTTAGAAGTAGAACAACTTTGAGTCTAATAACATAAGCATTGAGACAAATTAATTTATGACATGATCTTGATTGTTTGTTTGTTTTAGTTTTCTGAGCCGAGTCTAACATAGTAGAGTAACAGCCTCACTCAATCTCAGGAAAATACAAATACACACAAACAAATCCCAAATGCCTATAATAATTCCAATGGCACACTGAAAGAACTAAATGAATAAACATGGGAAATGCATTCATGGCTCACTCACTAATGGGAAAGCAGCAGACACTTTAATTCTCTTTGGGGAGGACACGAGTAGAGCTGAAACACAAGCTTCTGTCCCCTGATCATTTTTCACGTCTTTAGGGAAGAAGTTGGGTCCAAATGATAGAAAAAGCCTTCACTTGCAGGAGCACGTCTATCATAGAGTTCTGTGTCTGGGCTTCACCCCTCTATGAGGCCTCTGTGAGGAGAATCAATTGTAACCCGCCCTCCGTGTGAAGTTTCCTCTCAACCAGAGGCCACATTGAAGAGGACAGCACAGATTCCACATGGTAAGAGGGTTCATTAGTCATGGGAAAGCTTGGCAGGTGGAAACAGGAAAGGGGGGGTGAATGAAACCACTGCCTTCAGTATCAGAGACTCAAAGCCTTCGCCGTGTCCTAAGCCTAACTTTAGACTGTGGTCCTGAGGGTATTTCTAGGGACCCCTACCTAGTGCCATTGCGCTTCCTTTGTGCTCAGCTGGTAAAGAATCCGCCCACAGTGCAGGGACCTGGGTTCAATCCCTGGGTTGGGAAGATGCCCTGGAGAAGGGAAAGGCTCCCCACTCCAGTATTCTGGCTGGAGAATTCCATGGACTGTACAGTCCACAGGGTTGCAAAGAGTCGGACACGACTGAGCGACTCTCACTTTCGTTTCACTTTACCTAGCACCATGCTGTGGCTTTGATGCCTCTGACCTTCCAGGACTCCTGTCCATGTCCCCTTCATCATCCTTCTGAGGCAGCTCTTGGGTTTGTCACGACTGTGTCAGACAAGAGGGGTAAGCTCCGTGTAGGACAGGATCTGGCTAAAGGGCTACCGAGAACATCAGAGGACACATGGCCCATGAGCCTCTTCTCCGCAGAAAAAATCCTGAAGGCAGAGGCCAGTGGTTCGCTTACCCAGTGTCTCCTGGCATATAGATTCTGTTCCTTATTTTAGCAGAGAAGTGTTATGACCTCTAACCTGCCTCTTTATGAAATTAGATCCAGAATTTACTCTCCAATATTGACTTCCACTCCTTATAGCAAATATTTAAATTCTCAGGTGGCTTGTGTGAGTTAACTCATTTAACTTTTCAAACATCCTATGAGTTGAGGTTTATCCACCCCTGTTTGCAGCTGCAGAAATGAAAGGACAGAGAGGAACAACGAGATCACCAGCCTAGCCTGCAACAAAGCCAGGACTTGAACCCATTCGGTCAGGACCGGAGTCCATATCTGCCTTTTTTTTTTTTTTTAATTAGCTACTCGTGAAGATTAAGCTGTGTTGAAGTTACTAACAGAGAGAGTAACTAATATCTGATATCTGAGTAACTGTGAAAATTGGACAAATCTGTACTTTCTCAGTGCTTCAGCTTTGACAACCCCAAGGCACAGATTCTGAGAGTGATCTACAGAAACATTTAATTGGAGTCAGCGTGGTACTCTAAATTATGCCCTGCTTCCTTTCACAAGAGTTAGTTTCTCTCTCATTGGTAGTTTGGCATAGCAGAACTGCAATTTAACTATTAAACCTGCATTTTCTTCTTTAATCCAGAAGTGAGGTTACTTTCAAGGATTCCTTTATTTTTTAAAAATTCTGCTGCTAAGTCACTTCAGTCATGCCCGACTCTGTGTGACCCCATAGATGGCAGCCCACTAGGCTGGGATTCTGGGATTCTCCAGGCAAGAGTACTGGAGTGGGTTGCCATTTCCTTCTCCAGTGC
The DNA here is from genome assembly GCA_006410935.1 of Redunca redunca. Taxonomy (NCBI): domain Eukaryota; kingdom Metazoa; phylum Chordata; class Mammalia; order Artiodactyla; family Bovidae; genus Redunca; species Redunca redunca. The sequence continues at coordinate 147,521 of SJYQ01000325.1, read as the reverse complement.
ATGAAAGTGAAAAGTGAAAGTAAAGTCGCTCAGTTGACCCCATGGACTGCAGCCTACCAGGCTGTTCCATCCATGAGATTTTCCAGGCAAGAGTACTGGAGTGGGGTGCCATTGCCTTCTCCGTTTAATTCTAAGTTTAATTATAAAAATCATAATATAAAAATTTAATAGAAATGAGAATAAAGTGGTGTGTTTTCTATTTAAAGTAAAAAATAACCAAAACAAGCAAGATAAATATGAAAGAATGTACATACCATAATTTTGTTGCCTCTTTATATTTGATTTATATTCCCAATGATTTATATTCTCTTGGAATTGTGGTCCCTTAATACAGTTAGTAAAAGCTAACATTTATTTCTGGCTTCCCTGGTGACTCAGTGGGTAAGAATCCACCTGCAACGCAGGAGCCGCAGGTTCGATCCCTGGGTTGGGAAGATCCCCTGGAGAAGGAAACGGTAACCCACTCCAGTATTCTTGCATGGCAAATCCCAAGGACAGGGAGCCTGGTCAGTCCTTGGGGTCACAAAGAATCAGACATGACTTAACAACTAAACCACCATCACCCAACATTTATTTAACTCCTACTGTGTACCTGTTTAATGGTATTTATTCTTATATCAGTCCCTTAGAACTTGCTGTCACCATCTTCCAGATGAAAGCAATGATGCTGAGAATCAGTGGCTCAGGGCCAGTGGTCCCCCTGCAGAGAGGGCAGTGGTGGGCTGACCAGTGCTGCTGGCCCTGCTCTTTTCACCCCTTTTCAGGGATTTTGCTCTTTTCAGTTCCTGCTGATTTTCATGCTATGGAAGAACAGAGCGATGTATCCATGAGACCTTTTGCATCATTCTGTGCATTGAAGACTTTTCCTTAAGGGACAGCAAGATAGACACTTAAAGGCATCTTCATTTCAAGTATTTGTATCTCTATTGTATCTGTCACAGGCTTTCTCTCATAGGAAGAAAATTCTAGCTTTTTGAACTGTGAAATTCAAAATGCAAAACCATACCAATATTTAAAGGGAGAAAAATCAATTTCACCTTACGCTACATTTTTCTACTTTTCTTGTCCTGACAAACGAGTTGATTGACAGCTATTGTGTATAGACAGCCACCATGGTAGAGCTGTCGCCTTGTGACTTTCCTGCAAAACTGTGAGAAGTGCACTTGACATCTGGTGGTTTGTCTGAATTTCACACCTGATGAAAAATGTGTCATAATTCATTCTATTTGTCTCCTTATTTGTTGCTGCCTCTTGAAAATAGGTTTCTTCTAAGATAATAGTTTCTTTAAAATTTTTCTTGCCAAAAATATTACATGTAAAACTATAATTTCAGATTGTTTGAATTACCAGCTTGGATTTGTCCAGCAATTCTAATCATTTGGGAAAGGGAGGCTAACGACTTGCCTATCCCTGTGCCTGCTACCCTAGGCCCCTGGTCTGGGCACAGTGGGAGCACAGATGCTCACACCACCGCTGAGCCCACTGGGCTTTTCCCTTGTTGCTCTCCCAGGATCCATCTCAGGCCCACACAGGCTTCCTGGCCCAAATCCTGACTTACCCTGTCTGTCCTTCAAGTTCTTACTCACGCTTCCCCTGCCGGAGGTCTCCCGTGACTCATTCAAACACTCTCCTTGGAAAGAAATACACAGTTTCCTGTGTATATATTAGCCCTAATACCTGAATATGAGACTATTTCTGAAGTAATTTAAAAATTTTTGGTTATTACTTTTGCTCTTTCTTATTCAAAATGAACCTTAAAAAAAAAAATCACAAGAAGTTCATCTTGCAGCCGTCCCAGAGATTAAGAGCTCTGAAACCCTCCTATTCAGCTTGAATCAGTGAGAGCAATCTACACAGTACTTGGTGTCTCCCCAAAGTGCCCTATTCCATCCTGTCATTAAATTTCTATTGTCCAGGGACTTCCCTGGCAGTCCAGTGGTTAAGACTCTGCATTTCGACTATAGGGGGCCCAGGTTCAATCCCTAGTCAGGGAACTAAGATACCACATCCCACAAGGCTGCACAGAGCAGTCCAAAGGTTTTTAAAATTTGTATCATCCTGGAAATTGGCAGTTTCCCATTTCATATTTGCTAATGGGACTAATTCAACTAGGATATATATCCTTTAATTATGCTCTGTATGTGTGAATTTTAAAATAAATCAGTTAAGAAGCCAAGCAATTTCTATCAGCTCAAATAAGATAATGGTTCAGTGACTTGGTAAGATATTTTATTGACCATAATTTGCTGCTATTTGGGAGACTCTAGTGAAGTGAATACTCATAACTTTGGAAATTAGTGAAAGAGAAACACCAAATCCGTGTAGGTATAGACACAGAAGTTCACGTGCAGGAGGGTAAATGTCTCTGAAATTTGCAGTTTCATAGCACTCTGATCAAATGTGTCTTCTAGTAAGCATATTGGTCAATCCCAGGAATATAAATAACAGGCATTCACAGAGGCAAACACTGGACTGTGTCATTCGAGTGGTATGCAGGGAAAGTGGAGGCTTTCAGGAGTCCATCTTAGATACATGGTCCCTCTAGGAAGCAGTTTGATACTAAGTGACTTTTTCTAAGTAATTGATATAAAAATTCCTGGACTAGAGGACTGCTAAATTTCCTGTAACTTCTCATTCTGAATTTACATGTATTGGTTTCATTATTGTTTTCAATGTTTTGGTTTTTAAATCTGAAATCCCCAGAAGCTACCTTACAGATAAAAAGAGCATTGAAATGTACTTTGCATGACAAAGGTCACTTTTTTTGCTCTGTGCAACAACAAAACTTAGCTTTGTCTGTGCTCCTCCTCACAATTTGGTTGATGTTGCAATAATTTTCAAGCTGATTTATAATCTATTTCTCCTTTTATTCAATAGAAGATCTTGATCTTTTTCTCTATTTGGACAATTCAGGACAAAAATGTCTCTAAAGAAAAATGAGGTTGAGGTTTTCAATTTCCCCTTTCTTGCCAAAAGTTAACTATATCATAATGTCATGACTTATTCCTCCCATTTGGAGCTCTAAGAAAATCAACTCAAACTTGAGATTTTAGTTATACTTGGTATTAGTTGTTTTCAGCAGGAATAATGTACAGCTTTAGCCTTATATTGTTATTGTTGTTGTTCAGTCGCTGTGATGTCTGACTCTTTGTGACCCCGTGGACTACTGCACGCCAGGCTCCTCTGTGTTCATTTTCTTCCAGAGTTTGCTCAAATTCATGTCCATTGCATCGGTGATGCTATCTATCTCATCCTCTTCTGCCTTCTTCTCCTTTTCCTTCAATCTTTCTCAGCATCAGGATCTTTTCCAACAAGTAAGTTCTTCACATCAGGTGGCCAAAGTGTTAGAACTTCAGCTTCAGCTTCAGTTCTTCCAAAGAATATTCAGGGTTGATTTCCTTTAGGATGGACTGGTTTGATTCCTTTGTGGTCCAAGGGACTCTCAAGAGTCTTCTCTAGCACCACAGTTCAAAAGCATCCGTTCTTCAGTACTCAGCTTTCTTTTTGATCCAACTCTCACATTCATACATGACTACTGGAAAAACCATAGCTTTGACTATACCGATCTATATTGGCAAAGTGATATATTTGCTTTTTAATACATTGTCTAAATTTGTCATAGTTTTCCTTCCAAGAAGCAATCAATCGTCCTTTAACTTCATGGCTGCAGTCACCATCTGCAGAGATTTTGGAGCCCAAGAAGAGAAAATCTGTCACTGCTTCCACTTTTTTCCCTTCTACTTGCCATAAAGTGATGAGACCAGATGCCTTGATCTTAGTTTTTTGAGTGTTGAGCTTTAAGCCAGCTTTTTCACTCTCCTCATTTACCCTCATAGAGAGGCTTTTTAGTTTCTCTTCACTTTCTGTTTTTAGAGTGATATCATCTGCATATCTGAACTTGATATTTCTCCCAGCAATCTTGATTCCAGCTTGTGGGTCATCCAGCCTGGCATTTCACCTGATGTATTCCTCATAGATATTAAATAAGCAAGACAGCAATATATAGCCTTGATATACTCCTTTCCCAATTTTGAACCAGTCAGTTGATTCATGTAAGGTTCTAACTGTTGCTTCTTGACCCGCATACAGGTTAATCAGGAGACAGGTAAGATCGTCTGGTATTCTCATTTCTTTAAGAACTTTCCACAGTTTGTTGTGATCCAGATAGTCAAAGGCATTAGCTTAGCCAATGAAGCAGAAGTAGATGTTTTTTGTGAAATTCCCTTTCTTTTTCTATGATCTGGCAAATGTTGGCAATTTGATTTCTGGTTCCTCTGCCTTTTCTAAATCCAGCTTGTATATCTGGAATTTCTCAATTTGCATATTGCTGAAGCCTAGCTTGAAGGATTTTGAGCATAACCTTGCTAGCATGTGAAATGAGTGCAATTGTTTGGTAATGGGAACATTCTCTGGCATTGCCCTTCTTTGGGATTGGAATGAAAACTGACCTGTTCTAGTCCTGTGGCCACTGCTGAATCTTCCAAATTTGCTGACCTATTAAGTGCAGCATTTTAACAGTATCATCTTTTAGGATATGAAATAGTTCAACTGGAATTCCATTACTTTGTTCGTAGTGATGCTTCTTAAGGCCCACTTGACTTCACATTCTAGGATGTCTGGCTTTAGGCTAGTGACTACACCATCATGGTTTTCCAGGTCATTAAGACCTTTTTTGTATAGCTCGTCTATGTATTCTTGCCACCTCTTCTTAATATCTTCTGCTTCTGTAAGTCTTTACTGTTTCTGTCCTTTATCTTGCCATCCTTGCATGAAATGTCCCCTTAATATCTCCAATTTTCTTGAAGACATCTCTAGCCATTCCCATTCTATTGTTTTCCTCTATTTTTTTTGCATCGTCCATTTAAGAAGGTCTTCACACCTGTCTCTGCTATGCTCTGGAACTGTGCATTCACTTAAGTAGATCTTTCTCTTTCTCCCTTGCTTTTCACTTCTCTTCTTTTCTCAGTTATTTGTAAAGTCTCATCAGACAACCATGTTGCCTTCCTGCATTTGTTTTTCTTTGGGATGGTTTGGTTACTGCCTCCTGTACAATGTTACAAACCTCTGTCCATAGTTCTTCAGGCACTCTGTCTACCAGATCTAATCCCTTGAATCTATTATTCATCACCTCCACTGTATAAGCATAAGGGATTTTATTTAAGTCATACCTGAATGGCCTAGTGGTTTTCCCTACTTTCTCCAATTTAAACCTGAATTTTGCAATAAGGAGCTCATGGTCTGAGCCTCAATCAGCTCCAGTTCTTATTTTTGCTGACTGTATAGAGCTTCTCCATCTTAGGCTGCAAATAATATAATCAATCTGATTTCAGTATTGACCTTTTGGTGATATCCATGTGTAGAGTCCTCTCTTGAGTTGTTGGAAAAGGGTGTTTACTATGATCAGTGTGTTCTGTTGACAAAACTCTATTAGCCTTTGCCCTGCTTCATTTTGTACTCTAAGGCCAAACTTGCCTGTTACTCCAGGTTTCCCCTGACTTCCGACTTTTGTATTCTAACCCCCTCTGATGAAAAGGACATATTTTTGGTGTTAGTTCTAGAAGGTCTTGTAGGTCTTCATAGAACCAGTCAACTGATATTAAATACTAGATTTTTAAAAATGAATGTCTTATTTTATCCTGTGATAATGCACAGGTTTATTAAAAAACAAACAAAACTACAGTAAGCAAACAATACATACAAAATGTAAGACCCTCCATAATGCTAGTCTCTAGAGTTATCAATTGAGATTTCATGTATAACTTAAAGAATCTTCCTATATATATATAAATAGGCCCTAAAGACATATTCGGAGAAGGCAATGGCAACCCACTCCAGTGCTCTTGCCTGGAGAATCCCAGGGATGGGGGAGCCTGGTGGGCTGCTGTCTATGGGGCCACACAGAGTTGGACACGACTGAAGCAACTTAGCAGCAAAGACATATTGTGTATAGATATGTTAGTATTTTAAAATATAAATAGAATCATATTACATATACATCCTTTGACTTTATGTGAAAAAATTTTTATTCTACCCTATAAAGATCTGTATTATCCTTTTTAATGAATGCAAAGGAAAACTTGGGCAAACTCTGGGAAATAGTAAGGGACAGAAAAGCCTGGCATGCTGCAGCCCACGGGGTAGCAAAGAGTCAGACATGACTTAGTGACTAAAAAACAACAGTGGTATTATATATTGTAATATAGCATATATTACATATATAGATATNCAAAATTTCAGTTCATCTCCAGCTTTCAAATTTTAAATCAATTCTAAATTTTCAAAACTATAAACTGGGTAACAGTGAGAAATTCCAACCCCTTGGTCACTGTGTTTCGTGCACATTAGACTTTTTTCTGTTCCCGTTGCTCACCAAGCCCTTCCTGCCCGAGACTCTGCCTTTGCTCTTCCCTGTGCAGGAAGCAGTCCACTTTGGCTGTTGACAGTTGGCATTCCCTTTATCACTTAGATTCCACCTATGTGTCTCCTTTAAGAAGACTTCTCCTGACAATCCCAGCTAACGGAGCCTCTGCAAACCAAGTCACTTTCTGTTATTTTTCCTTGTTCTCTCTCCTTCATAATGCTTTTCCATCAACACCTATTTTATGTTTTTTTATACTTTTGGTGTTTTAGGGGTGGTAATTAACCACGACATCTCTTTGCTCCATGTCAGGCTGTCTCTGGAAAAAATGTGAGGAAATGTAAAGAGACAGCACCTGGTTGCAAGGCTTCTCAGTGTAATCCCTCCATCCCTTTCATGACCACTCTCCTCTGGACAGACCTAGGCACCGCCCAGGACAAGCTCCCTAGAGAGAACTAACCAATGGATGCTCCAGCTGACCCTACTCCCTGTGACTGACTCAGAATCCAGCAGAACAGCAGTCGGGGGTCAGCATGGTAACGGGATGCGGAAGGGATTCAGGAGGTCTGATGGCAATGGCAGTTGCCATAACTGGAGAGATACTGCAACAACTAAAGATTCTTTTCATGCCAGATTCTCAAATTTGCCTCTGAATTATGTTATAAAGGAAATAGAGAAAAGAGGTGAATAAAATGTAATTAAAAGGCAAGGGTCATCTTTAAATACACCCAGAGAGAATGTAAATTCATTTTCACCTTTTGAATTTCATACTTTAAAAGGGTGCAGAAATGTCGCCTTGCTTAACTGAATTTAAGAAAATATGTGTACCCGTGTTCATCTACTCAAATAACTTTTCACATATGCTTAAATTTCAGGATCAGGTGCTGACAAAAAAGTAAATAAGACAATAAAAATAAAATTGCCAACTCTGGAGATGGGAAAGAAATGCCAGAAGATGCTTCTATGGAATATTAGTCCACTGTTGAGAGGAGTCTTACGCAAAGTTTGAAATACTACAAAATCAAGAGGTTATTTAATAAGGGAATTCAAATCTGAAATAAGTGGATAGAAAAGCATATGAGAAGGTAAGTGGAAAAATAAGCAACATGCAAATAACAAAGTATCATAAACATTTTATTTCTTGAACCAAGAAGATAAGCAAGATTAGGAAATGAAACTACCTCTTACTACATATGGCCTGTCAGGGTTGTCTCTCTTCTAAGCGCATTAATAATCAACACTCACACCTTTGAAGGGAAGCCAGGATACTTGAATTTTACAAAACAGTGCATGTCTGTATCTGTAAGTATACTATTACACAGAGTATATAATAATGCATTTATTCTGTTATCATATATTTTATTTCTATAATATTTTTTACATATCTTATTATCCATTGATACAAGGGGAATTTGTTTCTGACCTGTATGATCACACCAAGTTTGTATATACAGTATATCTAAAAATAGGTTATAGAAAACCCACTCAAAGTAATACATTTCCAAATGCTCACTTTGTTACACTCAGAAGGTATTTTGTGTCTTGATTTCCCTACAGCTCTGACCTTCCTATTGAAGCCTGGGGCTTCTCTGTCTCTGCTCAGGAGCATGGGAGGCAACCAGACACGGATCACAGAAGTCACCCTCCTGGGATTCCAGGTCGATTCAGCACTGGAGTTTTTCCTCTTTGGACTTTTCTCTCTCTTCTACACCCTCACCCTTCTGGGGAATGGCGTCATCCTGGGGCTTATCTGCTTAGACTCAAGACTGCACACCCCCATGTACTTCTTCCTCTCACACTTGGCCATCATTGACATGTCCTATGCCTCCAACAATGTCCCCTTGATGCTGGCAAATCTTGTGAGTCAGAAAAGAACCATCTCCTTTGTTCCTTGCATTACGCAGACATTTCTGTATCTGGCTTTTGCTGCTGCAGAGTGCCTGATTTTGGTGGTGATGTCCTATGACAGGTATGTGGCCATCTGCCACCCCCTCCGTTACACTTTCATCGTGAGCTGGAGAGTGTGCACTGTCCTGGCCAGCACTTCCTGGGCGTTTAGCTTTCTCTGGGATCTTGTCCACTTAGTTCTCATCCTGAAGCTGCCCTTCTGTGGGCCTCATGAAATCAACCACTTCTTTTGTGAAATCCTGTCTGTCCTCAAGCTGGCTTGTGCAGATACTTGGCTGAACCAAGTTATCATCGTTGCATCCTGTGTTTGCATTTTAGTCGGGACCCTCTGCCTGGTGCTGGGCTCCTATGCGCGCATCCTGGCCGCCGTCCTGAGGACCCAGTCCGCTGAGGGCCGCAGGAAGGCCTTCTCCACCTGCTCCTCCCACCTCTGCGTGGTCGGGCTCTTCTTTGGCACTGCCATCATCTTGTACATGACCCCCAGATCCAGCCATTCTCAGGAACAAAGGAAGATTCTGTCATTATTTTACAGCCTTTTCAACCCTATGCTGAATCCCTTAATCTACAGTTTGAGAAACACAGAGGTGAAGGGTGCCCTGAGAACAATTCTAGGGAAGAAGAGGTCAGTGTGAGGGATGGTTTGGAGTGTCCTGTGTAAGCCTGTCTTCATGACTCTGGACCTTTGAATGCTCTTTTGAAACCATTAATTTAACAAATTAGCACCTTTGTCTTCAAAATTTTTAAAAACTGAGAAAATAAATACTCTTATATCTAGTCATTGATAGAAAACCTGAAATAAACATCATAAATAAGAAAATNTTCCCAGGGAAGAAAACTGGAGTGGATTGCCATTTCCTTCTCCAAGGGATCTTCCTGACCCAGCGATTGAACCTGGATCTCCTGCACTGACAGGTGGGTTGTTTACCACTGAGCTCCCAGGGAAGCCCAAATGAATTATGATCATATGCAAATAGTGTGATGGCATTTGTAGGAAATCCGAATGAATCTTTTTGTATATTAGTGAAATGATGAGAAATTTAAACAAGATAACTTGATATAAGATCAATATAAACATCTATTATATATTTATATAACACATAATTAAAATGAATTTTTTCCAAAATCTAAAAGCAGGACTTAATTTTTAAATATTTAGGAATATATCTAAGAGTGTGTGCTTAGTCACTCCGTCATGTCCAACTCTGCGACCCTGGGGACAGTAGCCCACCAGGCTCCTCTCTCCATGGGCATTCTCCAGGCAAGAATTCTGGAGTGGGTTGCCATGTCCTTCTCCAGGGGATCTTCCCAACCCAGGAATTAAACCCAGGTCTCCCGCATTGCAGGCAGATTCTTTACCATCTGAGTACTAAATCTACAAAGAGACCATTAGAAAAATGTATTGAGGCACTGTGCTAACTAAACAGATATGAAATGTGAGATATGCCAAGTTTTCAGACTGAGAAACATAATGTTTAAACGATTCAAGCTCCTCAAGCTGATTAACATACTTAATGTTAATATCTTACAATATCCCAGAGGAACATGTGAGTGTAAGGAGAACACTAGAATTCGACAAGCTGATTCTAACATACCTGCTGCCATGGCTAGTCCAAACACATTTAAAAAGGATTAAGTATAAGGTGAGAAGAATTGAATCTCCAGATAACAATATCTGCTACAGAGTGCCAATAAGTAAAATAGTGCAGTCTTCTCCTCGGGTTGACCAATAAACAAACTGAACAGAGCATAGATGCTGATGTCTATGATTAGAAACTGGCTGTATGAAAGGGGTGGCATGGTAGACCACTGGGGAAAGGGAGGGGTGTTGCAGAAAACAGCTCTGGCACAATTGAGTAACCATGCGGATACTCATGCATGAAAAATTCAGGCCCAGTGTTTTTAAGACCTAAGTGGCAAAGGCAAAACTATAAAGCTCTTAGGAAATATGGAAGGGAAAGATTTTTAAATTAATATACAAAATTGTTAGTCTCTAGAGAAACACTAATACATTTGAATAGATTGATTTAGATAGATCAAGAATGCATGTTAATCAACAAGGAGCATAAAAATAATGAGAAGACATGGAATTGTCTTCAACCAGACTTCTGATTTATCAGGTCTGAAACATCACTTCCGCAAAAACCAATGTATTTCAGAGTCTAACTTGTCTTCAGTTCAGTTCAGTCACTCAGTCGTGTCCGACTCTTTGCGACCCCATGAATCGCAGCACACCAGGCCTCCCTGTCCATCACCAACTCCCAGAGTTCACTCAGACTCATGTCCATCGAGTCAGTGATGCCATCCAGCCATCTCATCCTGTCGTCCCCTTCTCCTCCTGCCCTCAATCCCTCCCAGCATCAAAGTCTTTTCCAATGAGTCAACTCTTTGCATGAGGTGTCCAAAGTACTGGAGTTTCAGCTTTGGCATCATTCCTTCCAAAGAAATCCCAGGGCTGATCTCCTTCAGAATGGACTGGTTGGATCTCCTTGCAGTCCAAGGGACTCTCAAGAGTCTTCTCCAACACCACAATTCAAATGCATCAATTCTTCGGCGCTCTGCCTTCTTCACAGTCCAAGTCTCACATCCATACATGACCACTGGAAAAACCATAGCCTTGACTAGACGGACCTTAGTCGGCAAAGTAATGTCTCTGCTTTTGAATATGCTATCTAGGTTGGTCATAACTGTTCTTCCAAGGAGTAAGTGTCTTTTAATTTCATGGCTGCAGTCACCATCTGCAGTGATTTTGGAGCCCCCCAAAATAAAGTCTGACACTGTTTCCCCATCTATTTCCCCTGAAGTGATGGGACCATATGCCATGATCTTTGTTTTCTGAAGGTTGACCTTTAAGCCAACTTTTTCACTCTCCTCTTTCACTTTCATCAAGAGGCTTCTTAGTTCCTCTTCACTTTCTGCCATAAGGGTGGTGTCATCTGTATATCTGAGGTAACCAGGTAATTTTCCACCATGGTAGCTCAGCTGGTAAAGAATCCACCTGCAATGCAGGAGACCCTGGTTGGATCCCTAGGTCAGGAACATCCCTTGGAGAAGGGAACAGCTACTTACTCCAGTATTCTTCTTGCCTGGAGAATTCCATGAACAGAGGAGCCTGGCAGACCCCAGTCCATGGGTTGCAAAGAGTTGGACACGACTGAACAACATCTAAGTTTTCAGTCCATTGTGTCTTTTTTCCATAGTATTATACACTAACTGAGGTTATCCTCCCTGTAAAGTTACTATTTTTAACACGAAAGATCACTGGTAAGCATTAACTTTGCCTTCCTCATTGCTGTGTTCATCATATCTAGAGCAAAACTAAGTACAGATAAGGCCCTCAGGAAATCTTTGCTGACTAACTTTGTCTCCTATATTTTTTAAAAAAATATTTTATATTGGAGTGTAGTTCTTTTAAAATTTATTTATTTTTAATTGAAGGATAATTGCTTTACATATTGTGTTAAGGTAAGGTAAGGTGAAATCACTCAGTCGTGTCCGACTCTTTGCAACCCGGTGGACTGTAACCTACTAGGCTTCTCCATCCATGGGATTCTCCAGGCAAGAATACTGGAGTGGATTGCCATTTCCTTCTCTAGGGGATCTTCCCGACCCAGGGATTGAACCCGGGTCTCCTGCATTGGAGGCAGACGCTTTAACCTCTGAGCCACGAGGGAACACAACACAACATATTGTGTTGGTTTCTACCAAATAGCAACAAGAATCAGTCATAGGTTTACCCATGGAGTATAGCTGATTAACCATGTTGTGTTAGCTTCAGGTGTACAGCAAAGTGATTCAGTTACACATACACCTGTGTTGTTGTTGTTGCTGTTCACTAAATCCTGACCAACTCTTTGGCACACCAGGGCCTGAAGCTCACTAGGCTACCCTGTCCTTCACTGTCTCCCAGAGTTTGTTCAAATTCATGTTCATTAAGTCAGTGATGCTATGTAACTATCTCATCTTCTGCCACCCTTTTCTCCTTTTGCCTTCAATCTTTCCCAGCATCAGGATCTTTTCCAGAGTCAACTCTATGAATCAGGTGTCCAAAATATTGGAGCTTAAGCTTCAGCATCAGTCCTTCTAATGAATATTGAGGGATGATTTCCTTTAGGATTGATTGCTTTGAACTCCTTGCTATCCAAGGGACTCTCAAGAGTCTTCTCTGGCACCACAATTCAAAAGCATCAATTCTCTGGTGCTCAGCCTGCTTTATGGTCCATCTCTCACATTCATCTATGACTACTGTAAAACCAGAGCTTTGACTATATGGACCTTTGCCAGCAAAGTGATGTTTCTGCTTTTTAACATGCTGTCTATGTTTGGCATAGCTTTTCTTTCAAGGAGCAACTGTCTTTTAATTTTGTGGTTACAGCCATTGTCCACAGTTACTTTGGAGCCCAAGAAAATAAAATCTGTCACTGTTTTCACTTTTTTCCCCATCTATTTACCATGAAGTGATGGGACAGGATGCCATGATCTTAGGTTTTTGAATGTTGAGTTTTAAGCCAGCTGTTTCACTCTCTTCTTTCACCTTCATCAAGAACCTCTTTAGTTACTCTTCACTTTTTGCCATTAGAGTGGTATTGAAAGAAATCAATTTATAACATGAAATTGAATCTTCTAGTTTCTTTGCCAGAGTGTTACACAGTTCAGAGAAATCGTGACTCACCCAATCCCAAACACAAACACACACAAATCCCAAGCAATTGGACACAACAATTCCCATGGTATCCTGAAAGAACTTAATGAGTAAACATGGGAAATGCATTCCTTGGTTCACCTGCAGATAGGAAAACCACGCTTCACCCTCTGAGCCACCAGGGAAGCCCCGATAGGAAAACAATAAACACTAAAATCTTCAGGGAGAGGATCAGTACAGGTGATACACAGTTCTGTACCCTGATCGTGATTTATGTCTGCAGGAGGAAGGTTGGATTCAAGTGAAGGTAAAAGGCCTGACTTGCAGAAGCAAGTCTACCATAAACTTCTCTGCTGAGAGCTGTGTGTCTGGGCTTCACCTCCTGATGAGGTCCCCAAGGAAGAGAATCTATCCTAGTCCTCCAAGGCCATGCTGAAGAGAAGAACACAGATTCCACTTCTGAGTTGTAGAGAGTTCTAGACTAGAGAGTTCGTTGGTCGTGAAATGGGTTTTCAGGTGGAAAAGACTGGTCCAGGTATAAGGGTCTGAATGCCTTATCTGTACCCAAAGCCTCTTTTTACAAGATCCTCTGGGCATTTCTAAGGACCCCTACCTCTCTCCATGGTGTGGCCCTGACTCCTCTGACCTCCAAGACCCATGTCTATGTCCCCTTCCCCTCCCTGCTGTGGTGTCTCTTGGTTTTCCTCATGACTGTTTCAGAGAAGAGGGGTCAGCTAATCATCCACGCAGTGCATGATCTGGCTCAAGGGCTACAATGAACTTCACAGACCTGTGACTCAAATGCCTTTCTACAAATAAAATAATCCTGAAGGCAGAGGTAAGTGGTTTGCTGGCCAGCAGCTTGATCTTCCTTTCCCATGTGTTGACTGCCTGCCCTTGTGAACTTTCAAAAATATTTTCTGGCCAAACAGGTCCCATTTCTCATGTATTCAGGCAAGAGATGACATTTCTTACTGGAAAAACCCAGTATCTGTTGCTGTACACACTCTCTGTTCCTTATTTTAGTAGGATATTAATGTCTCATTATGATGACTGGATCCAAAAGTTATTCTCCAATAATGGCTTTCAAACCTCTCATAATATATGTTTAAACTCTTATAAGTGTCTTGTTTGAGTTAACTAATTGAAAGTTTCAACTCTCCTATGAGATGGGGGAATTGAGGAATGGAGATATACAGAGGGGTACAAGATTTGCCTGCCAAAGTTTTGAGTAGGTCCCAGATAGGCCAAGAATCCAAGTTTGTTTTTTACATTATGCTACTCATGAGGATCAAGCTGAGTGGTGAAGTAACTAATTCAGATGGTAAGTAATTTCTGAGTAAGTCAGAAGATTGCATAATCTGTTCTGCCACAGAGCTTTGACTTTGTCAGCCCCAGGGCACTTACTCTGAGAGAGTGATCAATAAAAACTTTTACTACAGGTCAATGCAAAATATCCTAAATATGGCCTCCTTTCATTTCATAAGGTTTACTCTCTTGCTCACGTTGGTATATTTGGTATAGCTGAGCTGCATTTTGAGTTTTAAAACCTGTATTTTCTCCTTCATTCCAAGAGTGAGGCTACTTTAAAGATTCTTATATTTCTTTAAAATCCTTTTTAAGTTAAAAATCAGCATATAAAACATCAATACAAATGAAATTAAAACCATATGTTTTCTTACTTAAACATAACCAAAAAGGAAAGCAAGTGTGGAGGACTTCACAATATCATGATTGATATTATTAATTACCAATCCCAATAATTTAGATTGTCCTTGAATTTTGTGCTGTCTTTAATACTGTTAGTATCTGCTGACGTCTGGTAAACCCCTACTGTGTACCAGCTAATGCTATTTATTCTTCACATCAGCCCTTTAGACTCTGCTCTCACCAGCTTCCAGATGAAAACAATGAGGCTGAGAATCAGTGACTCAGGGCCACCTGGTTTCCTTGCAGAGTGGAGATGGGCACGATGGTCTGCCTTCATCCTTATTTAGGGACCCTGGTCTTCTCAGTCCCTGCTGATTTTCCTGCTATGGGAGAACAAAGTGAAGTATCCATGAAATGTTTTCGCTCATTCTGTGCAGGACAGCGCACTTTCCTTAAGGTGCAGCAGGGTGGACACTTAAAGGCATCTCCATTTCAGGCGTCTCTTTATCTGCCACAGGAGTTTTCTCGGAGGAAAGAAAAATCTGACTTCTTGAACTATCATTTTAAAAATGCAAGAAATCATTGCATATTTAAAGGGGAGAAAATTGCTGTCTTTATTCTATTTTTTCTATCTTGTTCTCACAAAGGTCCTGATCATTAATAGTTTGAGCAGACAGCCCCCACCATAGAGCTGTCTCCTCACGACCTTTCTACAAAAGTGTAAAGAGTGCAGTTGACACCCAGTGTTACATATGGTTTGTCTGGAGTTCATACATGATGAAAGAAGTATTTCCACTAAGAAATTTTTGCCTTCTTAATTATTGCTGACATTTGAAAATAATTTTTTTTTCTAGGCTACTGGTTTCATTCAAAAATATTTTACCAAAATATTATATGTAAAACTCTATAACTGCAGACTATTTGAATTATGAACTCAAACATTTCTAATCATTTGGGAAAAGGAGGCTAGTGACTTGCATATTTGATACTGAGGCATCCCTGTGCCTGCCTCCCGAGGCGCCTTTGAGGTGCAACAGGAACCCAGACAGCACATCACAGCTGAGCCCACGGGGCTGCCTTGGTTGCTCCCCTAGGACCCATCTCAGGCCCCGACTCAGCCTGCTCTTCCTTCCTCTTCAAGCTCTTACCTACCTTCCCTTTCTGGAGATCTCCCGTAACTCCTTTAAACATTCTTTTTGGGAAGAAAGTTGGTTTTTCCAGCTTTCTGTGCTGCTATCAGCTCTTGTTGAATTGTTGGGACTCTTTGCGACCCCATGCACTGCAGCATATACCAGGCTTTCCTGTCCTTCCCCATCTCCTGGAGCTTCTCAGACTCATGTCCACTGAGTCCGTAATGCCATCCCACCGTCTCATCCTCTGTCACCCTGTTCTCTTCTTCTGCCATCAATCTTTCACAGCATCTGGGTCTTTTCCAATGAATCAGTTCTTTGCATCAGGGGCCACAGTAAACACAAGCATATGAGACTTTTTCTGAAGTTCGTTGAATAGTTTTCTGTTACTGCTTTTGTTCCTTGCTTTCCTGGATGACAGAAACTGCTTACTCAAAAAGAGTCTTAAAAATTTACAAAATACCCATAATTCTGGAATTCTCATGTTATTAAGAGCTCCCTGAGCCTTCCTATTTAGCCTGAGTCATAGACCTATTAATACAATATTTGATATGTCCCTAAAGTGCCAAGTTCCATTCTGTCATTAAATTTGTATCATCCAGAAAATTAGACAGTTTCCCATTTTGTATCTGCTGATTAGAAGTTCGATATATATCCTTTAACTGTGCTCTGTTTGCATGAATTTTAAAATAAATCAATTAACAAAAGCTAAAAATAAATCAGCTAAAAATTAGTTAATAACATTTGAGTGACTTGGTGAGATACTTACTAACCATAATTTGCTACCATTTCTTTGGCGATCCAGTAAGTGTTGACCCTAGACTTTGGAATTAGTGTAATAGACCACCTCCTTCTAAAAGAAACACCAGATCCATGTGGGATGAGACACAGAACTCACAGGCAGAGGGCAAATGTCTCTGGAATTTGCAATTTCATGGCAATGATCAATTAATTATGTCAATATTTCTCTCCTGTGCAACTTCAAAGCAGTTCTTTTCTTGTGCTACTCTTCACGTTTAGGTGGATGTTGCAGTAATTTTCAACTTGATTTGAAATCTTTTTCTACTTTGACTCGTTGGAAGATCATGATATTGATCAGGACAATTCAGAAAAAATATCTCGGTAAACAAAAATGAGAATTAAAATTTCAATTTCCTCTTTCCTGTTGTATGGTAACTATTTTTCAGTTAACGTAATATGGTGACTCATTTCCCCCATTTGAAACTCTACGAATCTGCTCAGGTTTGACATTCCTGTTACAGCTTCCTGAGTAGTAATCTCAAATAAGCAAGAAAAATGTGCAACTTTGCTTTTATATTACACAATAGAATTTTTAAATGTCTTTTTTGGGGGGTAATGCACATTTATTAAAGAACAAACAGTAACCATATAATGTCACGAACCTCATTCCATAGTTCATAAGGCACTCTATCTATCAGATCTAGGCCCTTAAATCTATTTCTCACTTCCACTGTATAATCATAAGGGATTTGATTGAGGTCATACCTGAATGGTCTAGCGGTTTTCCCTACTTTCTTCAATTTGAGTCTAAATTTGGTAATAAGGAGTTCATGATCTGAGCCACAGTCAGCTCCTGGTCTTGCTTTTGTTGACTGTATAGAGCTTCTCCATCTTTGGCTGCAAAGAATATAATCAATCTGATTTCAGTTTTGACCATCTGGTGATGTCCATGTGTAGAGTCTTCTCTTGTGTTGTTGGAAGAGGGTGTTTGCTATGACCAGTGCATTTTCTTGGCAAAGCTCTATTAGTCTTTGCC
>SJYQ01000325.1:91386-119847 GCA_006410935.1 Redunca redunca | reverse complement strand
TATATTGATAATTTATATGTCTATATATTATAATTTAACTTAAATTTATATTTAAACTTCAGTCTCCACATCAGTAAAAAGATAATAATGATATTAAACTATGTAGTCCCAGGTGGCACTAGAGGTAAAGATTCTGTCTGCCAACGCAGGAGATGCAAGAGATGCAGGTTCAGTCCCTGGGTCAAGAAGATCCCCTGGAGTAGGGAATGGTAACCCACTCCAGTAGTCTAGCCTGGAAAATCACACGGACAGAGGAGCCTGCCAGACTATACTCCATGAGGTTGCAAAGAATACATAGTCTGATATAAAGCATTTGGCATATTTTCTTAAAACATAAGAAGGGTTTCAAAATTATTGCTTTTGGCTGTTAGAATCCTTCCTCATTAATATCTACTCACCATTACTGCAGGCAGAGNTTACTGCAAGCAGAGACACACCTTGGCATGGAGGATCTGTTCTGTCTCAGGGCTGTCTATAACAGACTCCATGGGAAGTCATCTCTCAACCATCTAAATGTATACCTTTATGGGGATTGTAGAGCAGCATATGGTCTTAAAACCATCACTTGAAGGGAGTGGGCAATGTAATTTATGATATCTGTCTCAGGTTTATAATCCTAGATATATTGAAAATGTGTGTAGAGACAGTATGATGCTAGTGCCTGCTCCAACTGTTTTCTAGAATTTTTCTTCCATGGGCAATTCAACACAATCTTAGCTCTTCTGCAGAGGGAAATTTTAGGGATTCCCCGCCCCACCCCACTACTCCCCCTTAGAGAGAAGATAAAAATATGTTGTATCTTATGATCCTTCTGGGAATTTGAATTCTCAACAGAAACTCCAGAATGTTTTTAATTCATCTGGTTCTAAAATAAAACCTATGCCTCTTGGGGTTCTTTGAAGAACCTTAACAAGTCCAACGAGCAATCCATCCTGTGTCTGGGATTCAGTCCTCTGACAGCTGCTGAGGAAGCAGGACTCTGAACCATTTCAGAGGTACTGTGCTCACCCATGTGGGGTTTTATTCTAGGTCAAAGAAGATTCTTATGAGAAATCTAGAGATAGCATCTCCTGGAGTAGAAGAGATTGCTTTATGCTGGGAGGTGATTTCCAGTACAGGTAGGTGAGATAGGACAGGTCAGCAGCAGATACCACCATGGCTCTGGGCACAAGAACAACATGCCTGGGTGATCTTCCTCCCACTCATATGTGCATTGTAGGTAGGAGAATAGACACTCATGTCTCCCTCCCTGACCTTAGGGAATTTCTGCCTACTGAGCTGTGTGTGTATGTTGTGGGGGTGGTGTTCAGCATCCCTCTCAAAATCACCTCCCAGTGTAACTGAGTGGTGGAGGTCCAAGCTGGCCCCACTCTCAATGAGAAGGGGTTCAGACAGTGAGAGACTCTATATCCAGGTGTTGTCTCTGAAACAGCCAAATTAATAAAATGACTTTATGTATCAGCTGGGCTTCCCTGGTAGCTCAGATGGCAAAGACTGTAATGCAGGAGACCTAGGTTCAATCCCTGGGTAGGGAAGATCCCCTGGAGAAGGGAATGGCTACCCACTCCAGTATTCTTGCCTGGAGAATTCCATGGACAGAGGAGCCTGGAGGACTACAGTCCACAGCGTCACAAAGAGTCAAACACAACTGAGCAACTAACAAAGATATTGATATCCAGGAAAGCCTCCCTTAGAAAATAAAATTTTAGTAACAATTACAGCAAATCTTTTCTTTGCTGAAATAATGTAAGAGATAGGTTTACCATATATCTAATCTTTTTGGATTCTTAGGGTATCACCCTGTTGTGATGATTATCAGACTTGAAATCACAGTATTTTATATAAATATCTTTCCTGACATAAATAGGATAGAATGAGTTCCAACGCTTTCAACAAGAGGTGGAGAAATAAATAAAATCCATAGATCATGAAACTTTCTGAGTTATAGGACTGGCCCAGTAGACAGAATTACTCATACTGACCATGCAAACCTTTTCTTATCTGAGCTGTTATTGTTTTATTTACTGTACTGGAAAGGTGAAGATTTTGGCATCACTTTTCTGACATTTTCTTCCTTCTTTCAGCACAGCATCTGCTTAAGAGTTTTAATCTTTATTCAATTTTATTTTTATGCTGTTTAATTTTAACAGAAAAATGATAATAATGGTAATGAAAAGGAAAATTTTTTAAATTATTAATTCAGGCACAAAATTAGCTAGACCAAAAGGTGATAAACATACATTCCTACTGAATAGTAACAGACTGAGTTACCTTCAACAGATATTATTGTTCTTCATGTTCAGAGAGTAACTGTGTGCTGCTGCTGTTGTTTAGTTGCTGAGTCATGTCCAACTCTTTGGGACCCCATGAATTGCAGCACACCAGGCTTCTCTGTCCTTCACTATCTCCCAGAGTTTGCTCAAACTCGTGTCCATTGAATCAGTGATACGATCCAACCATCACATCCCCTGTTTCCCCCTTCTCCTTTTGCCCTCAATTTTCCCCAGCATCAAGGTCTTTTTCAATGAGTCAGATCTTCACATTAGGTGGCCAAAGTATAGGAATTTCAGCTGTGTCTAAGTAGAATTTTGCATAGAGATATCACTATCTCCATTTTATGTAATATAGAAATGGTCTTCCACTGTAGCAAAAATCAATGTCACAAACTTAATACCATTTACACAGAACCCCCCCAAAAGCAATCACATTTACGGAAATGAAGAAACTGTAATTTTGTCTCTGTTTCGTTTCCCAGTAATCAGATCCTAACTATGAATTTTTCTAACAAAATAGAAGCCATGTGTTAGTCAATTGAAGGTGGCACATAGAAGATATTGGAAACATACATTTTTTAAAATTAAAATGAAAACCATCCACTTAACAAACATTTCCTGAGCTTGTTTCATCTAGAATCATATTAGTTATTATGAGACATAAAGATGTACAAGACATATTCAGTTCAATTCAGTCACTCAGTTGTGTCTGACTCTTTACAACCCCATGGACTACAGCACACCAGGCTTCCCTGTCCATCACCAACTCCCAGAGCTTGCTCAGACTCATGTCCATTGAGTAGGTGATGCCATCCAACAATCTCATCCTCTGTCGTCCCCTTTTCCTCCTGCCTTCAATATTTCCCAGCATCAGGGTCTTTTCCAATGAGTCAGTTCTTTGCCTCAGGGGGCCAAAATATTGGAGCTTCAGCTTCAGCATCAGTTCTTCTAATGAATATTCAGGACTGATTTCCTTTAGGATTGACTGGTTTGATCTCCTTGCAGTCCAAGGGACTCTCAAGAGTCTTCTCTAACACTACAGTTTCAAAAGCATCAATTCTTTGGCACTCAGCTTTCTTTATGGTCCAACTCTCACATCCGTACTTGACTACTGAAAAGGCCATAGCTTTGGCTAGATAGACCTCTGTTGGCAAAGTAATGTCTTTGCTTTTAAATATGATGTCTAGGTTGGGCATAGCTTTTCTTCCAAATAGCAAGTGTCTTTTAATTTCATGGCTGCAGTCATCATCTGCAGTGATTTTGGAGCCAAAGAAGGTAAAATGTTTCCACTGTTTCCCCATCTATTTGCCATGATGTGATGGGACAGATGCCATGGTCTGTTTTTTGAATGTTGAGTTTTAAGCCAAATTTTCACTCTCCTCATTCACTTTCATCAAGAGGCTCTTTAGTTCTTCTTTGCTTTCTGACATAAGGGTGGTGTCATCTGCATATCTGAGGTTATTCATATTTCTCCCAGCAATCTTGATTCCAGCTTTTTCTTCATTCAGCCTAGCATTTCATATGAAATACTCTGCGTATAAGTTAAATAAGCAGGGTAACAATATACATCCTTGATGTACTCCTTTCCTGATTTGCCACCAGTCTGTTTTTCCATGTCCAGTTCTAATTGTTGCTTCCTAACCTGCATACAGATTTCTCAGGAGGCAGGTAAGGTGGTCTGGTATTCCCATCTCTTTCAGAATTTTCCAGTTTATTGTGATCCACACAGTCAAAGGCTTTGGCGTAGTCAATAAAGCAGAAGTAGATGTTTTTATGAAACCCTCTTGCTTTTTCCATGATCCAGCAGATGTTGGCAATTTGATCTCTGGTTCCTCTGCCTTTTCTAAATCCAGCTTGAACATCTGGAAGTTCATGGTTCACATACTGTTGAAGCCTACCTTGGAGAATTATCAGCATTACTTTGTTAGTGTGTGAGATGACTGCAATTGTGTGCTAATTGTTTGAATTCTTTGGCATTGCCTTTCGTTAGGACTGGAATAAAAACTAATCTTTTCAAGTCCTGTGGACCCTGCTGGATTTTCCAAATTTGCTGGCATACTGAGTGCATCACTTTCACAGCATCATCTTTTAGGATTTGAAATACCTCCACTGGAATTCCATCACCTCCACTAGCTTTGTGCATACTGATGTTTCCTAAGGTACACTAGACTTCACATTCCAGGATGTCTGGCTCTAGGTGAGTGATCACACCATTGTGGTTATCAGGGTCATGAAGATGTTTTTTGAATAGTTCTTCTGTGTATTCTTGCCACTTCTTAACATCTTCTGTTTCTGTTTGGTCCATACCAATTATGTCCTTTATTGTGCCCATCTCTGCATGAAATGTTCCCTTGGTATCTCTAATTTTCTTGAGATATCTCTGTACAAAATGTACAAGACATATTACTTATCCATAAACCCTTATTTGATGAAAGTGAATCTCAGCTCAAATAAATGACATTTTGTACAAACCCCTTTGATCTTTGATTTTATCTTGGGGATTACCATATCTTCATTCAGTTCAGTTCAGTTACTCAGTCATGTCCAATTCTTTGCAACCCCATGAACCACAGCACGCCAGGCCTCCCTGTCCATCACCAACTCCTAGAGTCTACCCAAACCCAGATCCATTGAGTTGGTGATGCCATCCAACTATCTCTTCCTCTGTCGTCCCCTTGTCCTCTTGCCCTCAGTCTTTCCCAGGATCAAGGTATTTTCCAATGAGTCAGCCCTTCGCATCAGGTGGCCAAAGTATTGGAGTTTCAGCTTCAACATCAGTCTTTCCAATGAACATCCAGGACTAATCTCCTTTAGGATGGACTGGTTGGATCTTCTTGCAGTCCAAAGGACTCTCAAGAGTCTTCTCCAACACCACAGTTCAAAAGCATCAATTCTTTGGCGCTCAGCTTTCTTTATAGTCCAGCTCTCACATCCATACATGACCACTGGAAAAACCATAGCCTTGACTAGACAGACCTTTGTTGGCAAAGTAATGTCTCTGTTTTTTAATATGCTGTCTAGGTTGGTCATAACTTGCCTTCCAAGAAGTAAGTGTCTTTTAATTTCATGGCTGCAATCACCATCTGCAGTGATTTTGGAGCCCCCCAAAATAAAGTCAGCCGTTGTTTCCACTGTTTCCCTATCTGTTTGCAATGAAGTGATGGGACCATATCTTCATAGTGAGGATATAACTCCTTTAACTTTTACTGTTGACAAAGCCTACACATTTAACAGGTCCCTGAGGAGTCTCCTCATATGAATCTACTCTAATCTCAACAGTAGAAAATAACCCTTTTATATGTTGTCTGAATAGTAGCCTTACAATGGGGTTAGAGACTGAATGACTAAATTCATCCTGTACTTATAAGCATTAAAAAAAAATATGTGAACTAAAATAATATCCACCATTTTAAGAGACAACTCATAATTACTTGGAGGGAATATATTGTCTTCTCTATTGCACTTTTACTGTAAGCCATGTGTGATAAAATGCATTATATTTTTGCAACATTTTAACAAGGTATGGTATTAATTACATTAAAGTAATGTTAACTCCAAAAAATAACGTTAACTCCAACTGGGAATGGTGACTGCAACCATGAAATCAGAAGACGATTAATTCTTGGCAGGAGAACAATGACAAACCTAGACAGTGTGTTGAAAAACAGAGACATTACTCTGCTAACAAAGCTGTATAGTTAGGCTGTGGTATTACCAGTGGCCACCTACCACTGTGAGAGGGGCACTGCAAAGAAGGCAGACCACCAAAGAATTGATGCCTTCGAACTGTGGTGCTGGAGGAGACTCCTGAAAGTCCCTTAAGACAGCAAGGATATTAAACCAGTCAATCTTAACAGAGATCAACCCTAAATATTCACTGGAAGGGCTGATGCCGAAGGTGAAGCTCCAGTACTTTGGTCATCTGATGCGAACAGACAACTCTTTGGAAAAGTCCGGGATGCTGGGAAAGATTGAGGGCAGAAGGGAAGAGGGCATCAGAGAAAGAGATGGCTGGACGGCATCACCGATAAAATGAACATGAACTTGGGAGATGGTGAGGGGCAGGGAGGCCTGGTGTGCTGCAGTCCATGGGGTTGCAAAGAGTCAGACATGATTGATTGACTGAACAACAGCAACTTGTGATTATTTAAGTTGTATAAGCAAAACCCTTTCTTTTACTGTAATGAATCAAATAATTACAGTTGCCATCACATAGGAGAAACAGAAATCTCTCTCAGTCAGAAACTGGAATTGAGAAGAAAACACTAGGTAAGACACAGCATGAGAAATCTGTGTTTCTTGTTCTTAATAATATAGATGTAAAGCTATCCAGGAGAGAAATATGAAGAGTGGTATCAGGGTGATTTCTTTCATGTGGAACCTAGAGAGTAAAAACAAATGAAAGTATTATAATGTACGAACTTAATTAGAAGATAATAAAATATTTTTATTCAAGGAATCAGTATATAGCCATTCAAAGTATGTTACAGAGAAATATTTAGACGTGGAAAATCATTCCTGATGTTTATAAATGAAAGAAATAGGTAAACTAACAACACTGACACACACACACATGTATATGTATACATATAAATGGATGTACAGTAAAACGGCATAACTATGTATATAGAACATCAACAATGCTCATCTATGGTTGTATGTTTTAGAATACTACCTCCCCAGTCTTTATTAAATAGAGTTTCACGATGTTTTCCTAAGAAGCTTTTGAAACAATGTCAAAAACTCATGCAAAGTAGGTATGACATTATTCACACAACAATATGAACCACACTCTTAATATGTTCAAAAATCTGTGGTTTTTTTGAATAGAAATAAAAGCAAGAAAATAGTATAAACATTGTCATTAACAGGCAACTAGTTACAAATACAGGGCTTTCCAGGTGGTGCTAGTGGTAAAGAACCAGCTTGCCAATGCAGGAAATATAAGAGGCTCAGGTTCAATACCTGGGTGGGGAAAATCCCCTGGAGGAGGGCATGGCAACCCACTCCAGTATTCTTGCCTGGAGAGTCCCACGGACAGGGGAACCTGGCAGGCTACCGTCCAGAGGATCACAAAGAGTTGAACATGACTACAGTGACTTAGCACGCATGCAGTTACAAATATATATATTAACTAAAAAAGTACTGAATAATATCAAGACCATTTTCTTCAAAACTATTATTCAATTTAGTGAAATTGATGTGACCATAAGAGAAGGCAGGTAAGATATATTTTCAAAGTAACTAAAAGAATCAGTTATTCCCTATAACAATTTGTGCACATTCCCAAATTAAATGCTGATTCTTTTCAATGAGGACATCAAAAATCTGGCAAATATTATGATAAAAGTAAAAATTATTATAATTCAGATACTGCTTTATATGATTTATATATAAACTTATTTATTTTAATTGGAGGTTAATTACTTTACAATATTGTATTGGTTTTGCCATACTTCAGCATGAATCCACCACAGGTATACACGTGTTCCCCATCCTGAACCCCCCTCCCTCCTCCCCGCCGTACCATCCCTCTGGGTCGTCTCAGTGCACCAGCCCCAAGCATCCAGTATCATGCATTGAACCTGGACTGGCTATTCGTTTCATATATGATATTATACATGTTTCAGTGCCATTCTCCCAAATCATCCCACAGAGTCCAAAAGACTGTTTTACTAAAAGTAATCAGATCTTTTTTGAGAAATGGCTGTGTCCATGGCTGAAGTGGAAAATGTAATAAAAGAGCTTGAAAGATCTTATCAGAAGTAAGAAAGTACTCAAAAATTATGGGAACACGTTAATATGCCAAAGGAGTGAGCTTTGAGGTTCCTATCTAGAACAGTGAAGGATGTAATGGTAAATAAATAATTGTAATCCATAAAATCATGATAAAAAAAAATCATGAGTCCATATTGACAGACAGATAGAGAGAGGGAAGAGACAGATACAGATGCATTGTTGTTGTTGCTCAGTCGCTCAGTCATGTCAGACTCGTTGTGACCCCAGGGACTGCAGCACACCAGGCTTCCCTGTCCTTCACCATCTCCCGGAACTTACTCACACTCATGTCCATTGAGTTGGTGATGCCATCCAACCATCTCTTCCTCTGTCGTCCCCTTCTCCTCCTGCCTTCAATCTTTCCCAGCATCAGGGTCTCTCTGATGAGTTAACTCTTTGCATCAGGTGGCCAAAATATTGGAGCTTCAGCTTCAACATCAGTCCTTCCAGTGAATATTCAGGACTGATTTCCTTTAGGAGTGACTGGTTTGATCTCCTTGCTGTTCAAGGGACTCTCAAGAATCTTCTCCAGCACCACAGTTCAAAAGCATCAATTCTTCAGTGCTCAGCCTTCTTTATGGTTCAACTCTCACATCCATACATGACTACTGGAAAAACCATAGCTTTGACAACGTGAATCTTTGTTGGCAAAGAAATGCCTCTGCTTTTTAATATGCTGTCTAGGTTTGTCGTAGCTTTTCTTCCAAGGAGCAAGCGACTCATAGAGACAGACAGATAGATATAGGACTTTTCCATATACTAAAATTGACAACCCGTTAATATAAAAGCAATGAATGAGTTGGAATGCCACATTTTGTAAACATCATTACTAATAGTTGAATCAGGCAAGTAATCGATAGATGCTCAAATTAGTTGCTGAAAGCTTTATGAGGAACAGTATATTTACATATTAATTTTAATGGATGCTACATTAAATTACATTAGGGAAAAAAGAATGATTTTATAATGGAGATGGTTGTGATGAATCATCTTTACCAAGTGATCCAAGTTAGTGTCACCAACAATGGGACAAACTAATATCATGCACCTACTCATGGATGTTTTTCCTGAAGAGGGTGAATAATCTGAATCAAAAATGAGGAATTTTGTATTATTCCATCTGAGGAACACTCTACTAAAGAAGTACTCTTATTCCCTTCAAAAATATCAGTTTCATGAAACTCAAAGAAAGGTTGAGTATTCCAAATGAAGGAAAACTAAAGAGTGGGAGGGCTAGCGAGAGAAAACTATAAATTAAAAGATCAGGTTAATATGAAATTGCCTGATTTTAATAATTGTATTGTGGTTAGGTTAAATAAATATCTTTGCTCTTGGAGAAATAAATGAGGAATTTAAGGTAAATATGCATCATGTCTCCAATGTAAACTCAAGGGGTTCAGAAAGAAAGAATATTTTATATATGGAGAGAAAAAGAGAATAAAAAGGCAAATGTAAAAGAAATATTAAAATTCATCGAATCTGGGTTTTTGTATATGGGAGTTCTTTGTACAATTCTTAATGCTTTTCTATCTTTAAATATGTTTCATATTAACTGTATTCGAGAAAACAAAAGAGACTCAGATCTATAGAGTGAACTTTTGGACTCTGGGGGAGAGAGAGAGGGAGAGGGTGGGATGAGATGGGAGAATGGCATTGAAACATGTATAAAAAAAAAAAAAAGAATACTGTAGTGGGTTGCCATTTCCTTCTCCATGATACTGACATCACTTCAGAATTGCATATTTTATTGCTCTGTGACTATTTCAATAATTTGAATAAAGTTTGTGAAATATTAAAAAATAAATAAATAAATAAAGTTAAAGAGGGCATCGATTTTGAGGAGTAAGTAGGACAAGGACACAACCTTTGTCTGAGCTCATTTTGAGATGAGTAACTCCAATTTCCCTTGATTCTCCACCTCTGACTCCTCTTATCACATTTCATTCCTTGACCAGCTGTCACTAAGGAATGGGAAGTAACCAGTCATGGGTCACAGAATTCATCTTGGTAGGCTTCCATCTCAGTGCAAAGATGGAAACCCTTCTCTTCTGGATCTTCTCCCTGTTTTATGTCTTCAGTTTGCTGGCAAATGGCACAATCTTGGGACTCATCTCTCTGGACCTGAGACTGCGCACCCCCATGTACTTCTTCCTCTCACATCTGGCCATCATCGACATGTCCTATGCTTCCAACAACGTCCCCAAGATGATGGCAAACTTAGCAAACAAGCATAAAACCATCTCTTTTGTCCCATGCACACTGCAGACCTTTTTGTATTTGGGGTTTGCTGCTACTGAGTGCCTGATTTTGATGGTGATGTCCTACGATAGATTTGTGGCGATCTGTCATCCCCTCCAGTACACTGGCATCATGAACTGGAGAGTGTGCCGGGCCCTGGCTGCCACTTCCTGGGCATGTGGATTTATTCTGGCTCTGGTCCACACAGTTCTCCTCCTAAGATTGCCCTTCTGTGGGCCCTGGGAAGTGAATCACCTCTTTTGTGAAATTCTGTCTGTCCTCAAGCTGGCCTGTGTTGACACATGGATCAACCAAGTGGTCCTCCGTGCCGCTTCTGTATTTGTCTTAGTTGGGCCCCTGTGCTTAATGCTAGTTTCTTACATACGCATCCTCTGCACCATCCTGAAGATCCAGTCAAAGGAGGGCCGCAGAAAGGCCTTCTCCACCTGCTCCTCCCACCTCTGTGTGGTTGGACTCTTCTTTGGCATAGCCATGTTGGTTTATATGGTGCCAGACTCCAATCAACGAGAAGAAGAGGAGAAAATACTGTCCTTGTTTCACAGTCTCTTTAATCCATTGCTGAACCCTCTCATTTACAGCCTGAGGAATGCTCAGGTGAAGGGTGCCTTGTACAGAGCTCTGCAGAAGAGGTCCGTGTGAGGGGTACATATAGTGTTGTTTGGGGATTTTCTTTTAAAATGTGTGGTTTGCTAAAAGAAAAACTCGGAAAAATTTCCCAATGAGAAATTTGATATAAATATGGTAATTGTCCAAATTCTAGCTCAGGATATAAGGCAAAGACTTGGAAATGAGCACCTTTTGTCCCTTTGTCTTTCAGTTCTGTTCAGTCGCNGCTTAGGTAATTGTTCTAAATTACTTATTTTACCTTATCTTCTCAAGGAATAATTTGTTTTCCTCTAGAGTCAGTCTCTTTTTCTCTCCCCGTGTCTGTTACTCATCCCTAGCCCTGCTTTTTTTCTTTTTCCAAAATAAAGATCTTTTCTTCTTTAATTTTTAGTTTTACTTTATTTTACTTTACAACACTGTATTGGTTTTGCCATACATTGACATGAATCTGCCACGGGTGTACATGAGTTCCCAAACATGAACCCCCCTCCCACCTCCCTCCCCATAACATCTCTCTGGGTCATCCCTGTTCCTAGTTTTAAAAGATAGAGTTCAGCATCTGAACTCTATCTTTTAAAACTAGGAATATTAATGAATGAAGAGAAAATGGAAGAAAATTACATTCTTATATTTTTCTGGCTTATGTACTTAGACATACATAACTTCTTATCACCTTCTAGTAGCTGGAAACAGTACAGTAAAATTAATGTCATAAGAGAAATCCTCCAAAGCAGAGTTGAAATTTCAATACAGAAAATACTGTAGTTAAGTTATTCTCACCTCACCAATTTTAAGGCCAGTGGATGAAGTAAAAGTTTAGAGAAACTCTAAATTCCTTGTGGAATAATGTAGAAGTAGAGAAAAAGTTAGAGAAAGTATTAGTTCAATGAGAAACTATGTAAACAAATATAAAAGTTTAGGATTTGATCAAATGAAAAAAATTCATTAGTAATGTTTAAGTTATACTGGAGGTATGGGTTTTGAGCACTGCTCAAACTTTACATCTACTCTTAGATTATGATGATTTCTAATAAGACAAGATTTAATCAGTTGAAGTTCCTGAAATTTTTATCACCAATATTTTTGTAATTTTAACCAACCTGTCTGAAGATGGTTTAGGGTAGCACCAAGCAGAATGAGACAACTATGATATAGCTGACATTATTTCTCATTTATGGTGGCAAAAGTTTCATGGATTTATGAAAACAGATTCAACAACTGCCTCCATGATGCTGATGGAAATTATTACGATTGGATGTTTGCATATATTGCAAAATGATCACCAATGAAGTCTAGTTACATTCATCACCATCAGTTCAGTTCAGTTCAGTCGCTCAGTCGTGTCCGACTCTTTGCGACCCCATGAATCGCAGCACGCCAGGCCTCCCAGTCCATCACCATCTCACGGAGTTCACTCGGAGTTCACTCAAGTTCTCACGGTTAGAATTATGACCAATCTAGATAGCATATTGAAAAGCAGAGACATTACTTTGTTAGCAAAGGTCCATCTAGTCAAGGCTATGGTTTTTCCATGGTCATGTATGGATGCGAGAGTTGGACTGTGAAGAAAGCTGAGTGCCGAAGAATTGATGCTTTTGAACTGTGGTGTTGGAGAAGACTCTTGAGAGTCCCTTGGACTGCAAGGAGATCCAACCAGTCCATTCATCACCATAGGTAGTTACAAAAATGTTTTTCTTGTGATGAAAACTTCTAAAATCTACTATCTTAGCAACTTTCAAGTATATAATATAGTATTATTAATCATAGGCACTACTCTGTAATATGCCCCCCTTGACTTATGTATTTTATAACTGAAAATTTATCACTCTTGACCCCCTTAACACATTTTGCCCACCCTGCACCCACTTCCCCTCACTCTGGGGACCACCAATCTATTCTCTGCATCAACGAGCTCAGTTTTTGTTCTAATATTTGTTTTAGGTTACATATATAAGTGAGATTATATGGTATTTGTCTTTCTCCCTGACTTATTTTACTTATCATATGCCCTCAAGGTCCTTGCATGTTGTTGCCAAAAATTTCCTTCCCCCATTATATATACAATTTATTCATTGAGGGATGCTTAGATTACTTCCACATCTTGGCTATTGTAAATAATGCTGCAGTGAACATGGGGGTACATATATCTTTTTGACTTAGTGTTTTTGTTCTTTTGGATAAATACTCAAAAGTGGAATTGCTGGAGTATTTGGTAATACTATATTTTTGAGCGAGAACCCTCCATACTGTTTTTCATAGTGGCTATACCAATTTGCATTCAGAGAAGGCAATGGCACACCACTCCAGTACTCTTACCTGGAAAATCCCATGGGCAGAGGAGCCTGGTGGGCTGCAGTCCATGGGGTGGCTAAGAGTCGGACACAACTGAGCGACTTCATTTTCACTTTTCACTTTCAGGCATTGGAGAAGGACATGGCAACCCACTCCAGTGTTCTTGCCTGGAGAAACCCAGGGATGGGGGAGCCTGGTGGGCTGCCGTCTATGGGGTCGCACAGAGTCGGACATGACTGAAGCGACTTAGCAGCAGTAGCAGCATACCAATTTGCATTACCACCAACAGTGCACAAAGGTTCTTTTTTCTCCCCATCCTTGTCAACACTTGTTATTTCTTTTTGTTGTTGTTGTTGTTGTTGTTGTTTAATAGATATCCTAATAAGTGTAAGATGGTATCTTATTTTGGTTTGTTTGTATTTCCCTAATGGTTAGTGATATTGAACACCTTTCAATGTACCTATTGTCCATCTGTATGTCTTCTTTGGAAAAAGTATTCAGATCCTCTGCCCACTTAAAAATTGGTTTCTCTCTCTCTCTCTTTTTTTTGCTATTGAGTTGTATGAGTTCTTTATATATTTTGGATACTAACCTCTTATAAGACTTCCAAATATCTTCTCCCGTTGATAGGTTGCCTTTTCATTTTGTTGATGGTTTCCTTTGCTGTGCAGACTCTTTTCAGTTTTATTACTAAATGCATCATAATGACATTGATTATTCACCATTTTCTGACAGGTCATGAAAATTTTATTTACCTCAAGAGTTAAATTCTAGATTAAGTACAAAATTGATCATAATTAACTTACATTTAAAAAATAGTGCCCAAAGCATGAAATATAATATTCAGCACTGGAGAAGGCATTGGCACCCCACTCCAGTACTCTTGCCTGGAAAATCCCATGGACAGAGGAGCCTGTGTGGCTGCAGTCCATGGGGTCACTAAGAGTCGGACACGACTGAGCGACTTCCCTTTCACTTTTCACTTTCATGCATTGGAGAAGGAAATGGCAACCCACTCCAGTGTTCTTGCCTGGAGAATCCCAGGGACGGGGGAACCTGGTGGGCTGCTGTCTATGGGGTCGCACAGAGTCGGACACGACTGAAGTGACTTAGCAGTAAGTAGATATAATAGGTGTTAAAAAAGACAACCAGATTACTGCTCTAGACATTACACATAAATAAACACATAGATAGAGTTGCTTAGCCTGGTATAAGATAATTATTTTTACAAATTTCTTTGTTGCAGGTTTTTCCCATAATTATTTTATGCCTAAATTATTCACATGCTGCCAATGTATAATTGTAATTATAATTTTAAAATAAAGGGAATCCTTAAAATATAAACTGCTACCATTTTTAGAATTAGAAGTTCTTCAAATAAAATAGTTCTGGAGAAGATCTAAGTGTTTCAATTCAGTGCTCCCAGTGAGAAGTTAAGAATTTGGTTAACTGTTGCCCAAAGTCAATACCTCAGATTCTAAAATGTCAGTCTATATATTTTGAATATGTTTAAGTATATTCAACAATATAAGTAATCCTTGTCAACTATAAAGTTATTCCAGTGAATCAAATGTTTATTTTCTCTGTATAATTGAAAATAGGAAAAGTCATCATATGGTTGTAATATTAAACATAATGCATTTTTAGGTAAAAGTATAAAGCATTTCTCCATTTGTTATTTCTTTTACAGAAAGAATGAATGGGAAAAAAACAGACAGTAAAATTTAATGCTCTTCAAATAAGGTAATAAAAAATAGCATCTCTAAGCTATTATCTAGTTCAAAATTATTTTAGAGTATAATTTTTTAGCATAATTTTATTTTCACACTTGTTCTTAGCTATACATTTTCCCTTCCATTCTTGTAATACTGTCAAGATGTTAGAGCTATATTTTTGTTGTTCTGATGTAGCTGTGAATACCGTATTGTACGTTGCATTACAGGAAAGCTTACAGAACCTTTCATTATAGGAGAGGGCCAGTATAGGGGCCTTCTGGTAATTGGAAGTTATGAAGTTTCTACTGAGTCACAGTGGAGACAAATTCTACCCTGTATCCTGACTGAAAGCTCTCATTCTCCCTGGAAGAGGGAAGACACACACACACACACACACACACACACACACATTTGGACACAACACTGGCATTAAACTAAACAATACAATGACCCAAATGTCAAGGATTCAGAGATGCATCAGGTTAAAAGAGCAGACACTGCTAGGTGGGAGTCAGAGAGACAAGTGAATGAACCCCATTTTCCCCTACTTATTTTGTGGCTGGAGTCAGTACTTAAACTATAGGACCCTCATGGTGAAATAGGAACAATCTATGTCATAGAAAATTAAGACCTGCCAATAAGATACTGCATCAGCACAGTGCTCGACACATCACATGCGCTGAGAAAATGCTGTTCTCAAGTACATAATATCTAGAGGCCAGTGGTCCAGCCTGAAGCCTGAGGGTTGTCCCCAGTTGTGGACACGATATGAAGAGTTGTGTCCAGCTGCCCAGAAGTAAGCCTCTCTCCACTTGAGCTCTGCCTCCAAAATCAGGGGCCCTGCTCTGGGGCCTCTCACAGCTGAAGCAGTAGTTGTGTTGGCAGCAGGTGTATAGTTACTAGTTATCGCTATCATGCCAGATTAGTATTGTTCATTCGCCTTCAGAGTCTTCAGAGATCTCTGGTTTCTTATCCCCAGCAAGGATCCTTTCATTCTTCTACTATCTGAGAAAGCAATATCTTTTATGGCCACAAGACAATGTCAGGGGCTCTGGAAAATCAAGGGAGGAATATCTTCTCTCCAGGTATGGTACCTTTTTTTCCCTTAAGAGTAATGCAAAGAACCTGCTACGTGACCAGCAGTATTGACAGTTGATCCTTAGACAACATGGGCTTTTGAAAATCCACGTGTAACTTATAGCTAGCCCTCCATGCAGGTGGATCTTCTGTATGTGTGGGTTCAATCAACCACAGATTGTATAGTACCATAGCATTTACTTTTGAACAAATTTGCATATAAGTGGGTCCATGCAGTTCAATCCCCATGCTGTTCAAGTGCTAACTGTACATGGGTAGGGGGCTCTCATTTCTCAAAAGAGGTGCTTCTCGGTCACTTTCTCTACCATTTTCTCAAATAAAGACTAATCTCAGTGCCTATGGTGTAGAACAGCAGTCCCCAACCTATTTGGCACCAGGAATCGGTTTCATGGAAGATGATTTTTCCACAGACAGGGTGGGGGGGGGATGGTTTGGGGACGATTCAAGCATGTTACATTTATTTTGTTTTCATTTATTTTACTTTATTTCAAGGGCTTCCCTTGTGGCTCAGCTGGTAAAGAATCTGGCTGCAATGCAGGAGACCTGGGTTCTATCCCTGGGTTGGGAAGATCTCCTGGAGAAGGAAAAGGCTACCCACTCTGGTATTCTGGCCTGGAGAGTTCCATGGACTGAATAGTCCATGGGGTTGCAAAGAGTTGGACATGACTGAGCAGCTTTCACTTTCTTATTTCTATTATTACTACATTAGCTCCACCTCAGATCACCAGGCATTAGACCCTGGAGGCTGGGGACCCCTGGTGATAGAAGTTTCAACCCATGGACATATGACAAATATAAGTACACAAGAATCAGAGCAGGTAGCGGGCTATACAATTCAATAGAAGAAAATGACCTAGGCTTTAATTAGAAGCCCCAGTGGCTCTAGAGGTAAAGAACCTGTCTGCCAATGCAGGAGACACGGGAGACAAGGGTTTGATCCCTGGGTAGGGAAGATCCCCTGGAGAAGGAAATCGCAGTCCACTCCAGTGTTCTTGCCTGGGGAATTCCACAGACAGAAAAGCCTGGCTGGCCACAGTCCACGGGATTGGAGCCCCATGGAGTCTAGAGCCTGCCAGGCTACAGTCCAAAGCTGGCTACAGTCCAGCTTTAATTACCTGGCCCAGGTGGTTCATTCCCTTCTACTGGGGTTCTCTAAAGTTTAACTTATTTACAATTGTCATTGTTTCATCCCTAACAAAGCACAACCTGATTAGTGATGAATCAAGCAGTGGGACAAGATATCAATTAGTAACCATTTATTGAGCACAGTTGTTGAATGCAGATTCCTGAGTTCAAATCCAAGCTCTGGTACTTACCAGACACTGTGTCTGGGCTGGTTACTTAAACAGTGACTCAGTCTCAATCTCTGACTCAGTTCTATCATCTGTAAAATGGGAAGAATTGCACTTGGCTCATAGGGTAATCATGCAGATTGAGTTAACTTTTGTAACTGCATAGGGCATGCATAAACACAGCAGGTACTGTGTGTTTCACTGGTAAATCACATAGAATAAATAAATCTACCATAGCTTGGCATTGTGGTAGGATCAGAATTCAAGAATAGAAAACTTTCCCCTTTAATGTATCTTCCCGACCCAGGGATCGAACCCAGATCTCCTGCCCTGTGGGCATATGCTTTACCCTCTGAGCGACCAGGGAGGCCCAGAGTTTTGATTAGTCAGTCATAGACCTTGGAAGACTCTAAAGAGATAGTTGTGTTTTTCCAGCCTAATTCTTTCATTTGGGGAAGAAATTATTTCCCCCACTTTATAGATGAAGCAATCAGGAATATTCAGGAAGTTTAAATTACTTATCAAAAGTGAAAAAAGCAAAAAAGAACTCCATGAGAAGAGAGGAACTAGAAGCTGAGGAAGGAGTTGTCTAAAACCTGTAGTAAGACAGGCCTTTTTGGAAGAGGCAATTCACAGCCCCTGCTGAAAGTGATCAGAATTCTGATAAAATTTCAACAGGTTTCTAAGACACTTCGATAATCTTTCAAGATCCTTTCTGGGAATGTAGGGTTGCCCACTCAGCTGATTATCAGTTTTAGAACTTACTTGCATTTTAGTCCATTTTGAGACTAATCTAATCACCTTTAACCAGACATTTCTTTATGGTTATTGCCTCCCTTTTTCCCTTCAAAATGCTCTTACCAGCAGGGGGCATCTTTGAGCGAGGCTTATACCGTGTCAGTCACTCAGTGCTGTCCAAATCTGAGTCACCATGGGCTGTGGCCCACCAGACTCCTCTGTCCATGGGATTCTCCAGGCAAGAACACTGGAGAAGGTTGCCATTTCCTTCTCCAGGGGATCTTCTCGACCAGGAATCAAACCTAGGCCCCCTGTATTGACAAGAAGACTCTTTACCGTCTAAACCATCAAAGAAGCCCAGCAACTTCTCATTTACCAGCATATTTGAAATGAAACTGTGATGTGGGCACAAAATTATTTTATTGGAGAAGTTGTCTTTAAATATGTATGTATTTCCCGACTTAATACAGCATTCCTTTCTATATTCTTTATGATTCTTACTCCTTGCTGCTTCTTGTTAATCCTAAAACTCATGGATCCATTGAATTGGAAGAAATATTAAGGATCAACTTGGCCAAATTTCTTCATTGAAAGCATAAGCATCTTCTCAACTGCATCCATGGAGACTCAAAGAGATCTTTAACCAAATGTTAGTATCTTGAATAAGTCATTATTTATCTTTTATATGGGCAAACTTTCTTTTTCTATTTTCAGTGGATTTATTTATTATTTATTTATTGTCTTTCCCTTTCCCATACAGGTTCCAGACAAGAGGAAAAGTAAGTTCTCTTCTTTCTCTCTCTCTTTCAAAGGATAAGACAAGAGAAGACATGAGACAGCAGTGGTTCTCAAACCTTAGTTTGCACCAGAACCACTTGGAGAATTTTTAAAACTCTGATTGCTGGGCTCCACTCTGCAGTCTCTGATTCTGTAAATTTAGAGTGAGGTCCAAGATTTTGCATTTTCAACAAGTTTCCATGTGATGAAGATGGTGCCAGTCAAGGAATAGCCCATAAGATAAGCTACCTCAAAGGAAAATCCCTCTTTGATCATCCCTGAGAGAGGGGGCGGACTGAAAGAGATGTCTAATCCAAAGGCATGATGTTGGGAGACTCTTGGACTGGAGGGGAAGGTGCTGAGTAGATAGAGGGTTAAAGGATGTGGTGGGAGAGAGTGTCAGGAAGATTCCTGGAGGGCTTCGATGGGAATTTCCATATGCCAGTCAGGTTCTCACCCTAAGAAGCCACTTTTGATTCTCTACTATCTGGCAATCTTTGTAAGGACTGGAGTGTATCAGTGTAAACTGGGAAAAGAACTGGTTGAAGGTATTTTGAAACTGCCTTAGGAAAAGGTCAAGACCCTCCTCTCCTGAGCTTCACAGGCAAAGTGGTGGGGAGACAGATCCACTCTTCAGTTCAGTCCAGTCGCTCAGTTGTGTCCGACTCTTTGCGACCCCATGGACTGCAGCACGCCAGGCTTCCCTGTCCACCACCAACTCCTGGAGCTTACTCAAACTCATGTCCATTGAGTTGGTTATGCCATCCAACCATCTCATCCTCTGTTGTCCCCTTCTCCTCCTGCCTTCAATCTTTCCCAGCATCAGCGTCTTTTCAAATGAGTCAGCTCTTCGCATCAGGTGGCTGAAGTACTGGAGTTTCAGCTTCAGCATCAGTCCTTCCAATGAATATTTAGGAGTGATTTCCTTTAGGACAGACTGGTTGGATCTCCTTGCAGGGGAAAGTATCTTTGTTGGTTCCTCATATCCAGAGTCCCTTCCCCGAGCCCCAAAGGCCTTGTTCAACAAGACAAAGGGGTGGGGAAAATGAATGCAACTTGATTGTCATGTGGATTCCTTCTTGCCTTCTAATTTCCTGCAGGTGGGATAGATCTAAGAAAGGCCAGCTTCTCTTAATCAAAACGATCCTCCCTAATGTTCTCCCATTTAAAGGTTATTTGGGGAACAGAATAAAATTTGGTTTATTTAACAAAAACATTGCTCCCCGCCGCCAACATCTAGTAACATCTTTGGAGTTATTTTAACCAGTGTTCCCAGCATCAACCGTTCTCACCACATCACACGGGGAGCCTAACAAAACTAGCCGGCCAGGCCTCCACTCCAGGCCCTCGTCCTCAGAATGAGGATGCTATAGTCTGGCATCTGAATTGTTAAAAGTTCCCAGGTGATTTTGATGTGCCCTTTAAGGGTCAAAAAAAACCCAAAAAACAAAAACAAAAACAATCCCCCCACCTCCAAAACCCAGTAGCTAGTCACTGCTTTCTGAAGCCTTTAATCTGGGTAGGGAAGTAAACGCTTTAACCACTGGCCCGTTTAGGCAGAGGAAAAGCTGCAGGAGGTGCTGAGCTTAGGGAGAAAGAAATAAGACTGTATGTGGGAGAGCTCTTCTGAAAAGGAGTCGCCATTACTGACCAAGAAACTTTGGCAGAAACATCCAGAATTGTACTAAAATTTGCTGCTGAAAGTCACCAGAGTCTTCAATCAGCTGTGGTCTTTGAGAAACACAACAAAGAAAACTTCAGTTCTCCCAAGTCCACAGAGTTTCCGTTCCAGCTCTGAACCTGCAGTGAGTGAGGGAGAGACTGAAGGTAAGGGCCTGAAACTTTTACCTCCAGTCTTTCTTTACTTACGGGCATAGTTTGCCTTTATTCAAAGGGCTACGCTAATTATGGCTGCTTTATAACTGGCAGACCGCTCTTGGGGCGCTTAAAGGCATCAGCGTTTAGAGGATGCCCAAAAAAGGGAACAGTGGTTATTTCATGTGACATGAGGTGTTTGTTTGTTTGTTTTTTTAAGCTTTGCTAAGAGTTGTGCTTTGAATTTGTCTTGGAGGGAAATGGAATGCATTGATAATAACTTTCGTAACTTGTGTCTCTTACCTGGTGAATAGAACACAAATCTGAAATAATTGGTTAAAGTCTCTCTTTATTCAAGAATTTAAGGAAATAAATTTCACTGATTCACATTGTAAATAAACACATCCTTAACTGTAGAAGAAGCTATTTCTTTTCTAATGCTTTTCTCTTGTGTAGCTGTTTTCTACTAGTTGACTCAAAGAGTATGGATAAAATGTCTTGAAAAATGGGCTTCTACGGTTATCATGTAATGCTTAAGTATTTTTCTTAATCTATACAAACTCTTCTTCCCCCTATATCTGGTTTTCAGAAATTGTGTGTGTGTGTGTGTGTGTGTGTGTGTGTGTGTGTGTACGTGTGTGTTTTCCTCAAAGGCTTAAATGCTTGGAAGTTTTTTCTCCCCTTTCCTATAAAGAACATGTGCGCTGCCCTGATAGTTCAGTTGGTAAAGAATCTGCCTGCAATGCAGGAGACCCCAGTTCGATTCCTAGGTCAGGAAGATCTGCTGGAAGAGGGATTGGCTACCCACTTCAGTATTCTTGGGCCTCCCTTGTGGCTTAGCTGGTAAACAATCCGCTACAGTGTGGGAGACCTGGGTTCAGTCCCTGGATTGGGAAGATCCCCTGAAGAAGGGAAATGCTACCCACTCCGGTATTCTGGCCTGGAGAATTCCATGGACTATAGTCCATGGGGTCGCAGAGTCAGACACAGCTGAGTGACTTTCACAAAGAACGTGTGGATTCTCAAGATCAGAATTATTTTTAAAGTAACATCTTTATGCCTAGTAGTGACTCATTTATAAGCCAGTTGGTCTCTGTTAATAAGTCTCTCATATAACCATCTTTAAATTTGGTTTTTTTTTAATCCAAATTTCTTNCAAAGTTCTGGTCCACCAAATCCAAATTCTCATTATAGGCATTCACGTCTCATCTTCTGCTGGCACAAGTTTCATTTCTCATGCTCTTTTTCACTAGGGTGGTCTCCTCAGTGTTTAAACAGCAAGACTCCTTGTTTATTTATTATCCCCTCATTCCTGTGGCTTTCCATGCCAGGTGGCCGCCACATCTTTCCTAATGACAGCTGCCTGCCATAGCTGCCACCAGCCCGATGAGGACCATTGTGCCAGGGTAAATGCTTCCCCCGCCCAAACCACCTAAACCACCCACTTGTTTAAAGAAACGGAACACAGAAAAATACTTCACTGTAAAACTGGCAACCCTTCTGCCTTTGAGTGTCTTTAAAATGCCCCCTTGCCCCCTTATAGCCAACCAAGGACTGCCAAATGTCCTTAAAGTCCAATTAGAAAGACTTCTCCACTTCCAAAAAGAAAATTCCTGCCATGGTAGAATGTTTGCCACTCAGAGACTTGTCTCAGTGTTTCCTCTTTTTCCTGTAGAAACTTACTCTCCTTGCTACTGTACCTCTACTGACATAAAGGTAACAGCCGATGCATTTGGCCCAAAAGTCTATGATTAAAACCCCACGTCTCTTGCACTGCAGGCAGATTCTTGACTGTCTGAGCCACCAGGGAAGCTCACACTTTCAAAAATTGTGTCTCAGACTTAGTTTTGTCTTTGACAGCAATCATCTAAATTCTATCCACTTTTCAGAAGTCCTTTTGGTTCCAACCACTCTATAGCCATCCAGCACTCAGCTTTCCCCTTTCCTGTGTTACATACGTCACCCCACCCCACCCCCAGACTCACCCCTACACACCCGCACCTCCCTCTGCAGGAGCTGTGCAGTCATAGTGAGGAACCGAAGGGAGGGCTGCTGTATCTTCTCTTTTTTTCTCCCTGTGTTTCCTCTCTACCATTTCTCTTTCTCCCTCCCTTATTTTCTCTCCACTTCCTTTTTGTTTTAAAATATCCATAATCTGAACCTAAGCATAAACACACAATGTCCTGTCAGGAACTGTGTTTGAGTATGATCATACTCATCTTCAAGGGCAGTGAGAACAAAGCTAGCCACATTACTATGTTGTTTTGTGTATGCAATATTTAGTCATGATATAGAATGTTTAATAATCCCTTATACATTATTAGCAGCAACTTCAGTAGTTCAAATATTCATGTAAGTAATATTACATATTTGAAAACTTAAAAAATTTGTAAATATTCTTAAAAAACAATATTTCTGTCTGTTATCCTAATCAGTTGATCTATATCTTTAGTGTTTGAATAGTAATCAC
Source organism: Redunca redunca (assembly GCA_006410935.1). Lineage (NCBI taxonomy): Eukaryota > Metazoa > Chordata > Mammalia > Artiodactyla > Bovidae > Redunca > Redunca redunca. Next base: position 96,734 of record SJYQ01000325.1, on the reverse strand, counting down.
AAGTGCTTGACCTATAGTGAAGTCTTACTAAATATTTTTGAATGAACACAAGTATGAAAAAATGGCTGAATGAATGAAGAAGTAATCATAATATATGTTATAAATGAGGAAAAGGACTTACNCTTACCGATAGGAAAGTGTTAGGAGTTTGGGAGGAGAAATAAAAATAGAATTTGAACAGCTGTCAAGGCCAATATGGTGTTGTATATGTACAATTCTAATTCACTGTTTTGATAGACATTATAGTTAATGCTTATCAGTTGTGAAAGAAGCAGCTTGATGTATATTACTTATCAATAGTCCTTTAAACAATAAAACATATCTACTGTCCTGTAGAAAGCAACTTTTTTCATTGAAATTACTAAGCATCCTGAGGAGAGAAAAGAGAAAATGCAAATATCAAGAATTTATTTTTAATGTAAAATGTTATTATAATAATATCTAGAAAATATTCCCTAGCTGGATTATTAATTTCAAAAATAGAAACACTGTTTCTAAAGGTTTGTAACCCATGATATTACTTTGCATAATATTATAGCTGCAGTAGGGACTGAAACAGAAGCTTTTTAAATAAAGGGTGGAGTAAATGAGATTAAAAGCTCTTCCAACTCTGATTAATGATTATTTTCATAAACTTCTTTGTTTGAGGTTGTATTACTATAATTTTCTAAAATAATTTGCCTTTCATCATATTTATTTGTTTAATTGGAGGATAATTGCTTTACAGTGTGTTGGTTTCTGCCGAACAACAATCATTATTTGAGTTGAAATACACTTGACATAGGACATTTTGTAAATTTAAAGTGTACAGTGTTCATTTGTTACATTTATATGTTGTAATGTGATTGTCATTGTAACAATAATTAGCACCTCTTTCACAATACATAATTATCCTTTTTTAGAGTGGTTGGAGTAATTAAATTCTAGTAGCTTACCTCGTTCAATTATAATACAATGTTGTTCTCTGTATTAACTATACTGTCCATTAGGTCTCTAGGGCTGATTTACTACTCACTGTTAAATTTGTACCCTAAGCAACATTGATCTTATCCTCTTTTCCAAATCCCCTGGTAACCCCCATTTTACTCTCCTTTTATGAAGTCTGTCTTGAGATTCCTCATATCAGTGATACCATACTTGTCTTTCTTGGTCTGGTTTATCTTAGCATAGTGTGCTCGTGGTCCACCCATGTTTTTGCAAGTGGCAGAATGTCCTCCTTTCTCGTGGCTGAATAATATTCCATTATGTATATATACGACATCTTCTTTATCCATTTACCCACTGATGAGCACTTGTGTTGTCTCCCTGTCTTGGTTATGGAGAGCGATGCTGCAGTAAACGTGTGGGGGCATGTGTCTTTTTGAAATCCTGTTTTCATCTCCTTTGGGATTATAACCAGAAAAGGAATTGCTGCAGCATATCATGGTTCTATTTTTAATTCCTTAAAGAACCTCCATATGATTTTTCATAATGGTTGAACCAACTTTCATTCCCACCAAGAGCATATAATGTTTCCTTCCCACCACCCCCCTCGACCCACATCCTCCCTAGCACCTGTTATCTCTTATCTTCTTGATGATAACCAATTGCATGGGATTCCTACCTAAGTGAAAGGCTGGCCTTTGCTAACACAAACTAGTGACTCAATAATAGTAGCAGAGAAGTTGGGGTAAATGCATAGATTTAGTAACTGAAAGCTCCAGTACTTTGGCCACCTGATGTGAAGAGTCAGCTAATTGGAAAAGACCCTGATGCTGGGAAAAATTGAAGGCAAAAGGAGAAGTGGGTGGCAGAGGACGAGATGACTGAATAGTATCACTGACTCAATGGACATGAGTTTGAACAAACTCTGAGAAATAGTGAAGGACAGGGAAGTCGGCATGCTTCAGTCCATGGTGTCACAGAGAGTTGGACATGACTTAGAGACTGAACAGCAACAAAGTGTGAATGCGATGGTAGAGATCGTGAACATTGTCATGTGATTTCTTTTATGTTCTCAGCTACTATCATTCAGCTGCTGAAACTGTGAGTGAGAGAATAGGTGGGAGATTTAAAGAGTGAGAAAACAGGGCATTTTCATCTGTGAGAGAAGACTAGAGAAATTTAGTGATTTATAGCAGTAAGTAAACTCTTGATGAAAGTCAAAGAGGAGAGTGAAAAAGTTGGCTTAAAGCTCAACATTCAGAAAATGAAGATCATGGCATCCAGTCCCATCACTTCATGGGAAATAGATGGGGAAACAGTGGAAACAGTGTCAGACTTTATTTTGGGGGGCTCCAAAATCACTGCAGATGGTGACTGCAGCCCTGAAATTAAAAGACGCTTACTTCTTGGAAGAAAAGTTATGACCAACCTAGATAGTATATTGAAAAGCAGAGACATTACTTTGCCGACTAAGGTCCGTCCAGTCAAGGCTATGGTTTTTCCTGTGGCCATGTATGGATGTGAGAGTTGGACTGTGAAGAAGGCTGAGCACCGAAGAATTGATGCTTTTGAACTGTGGTGTTGGAGAAGACTCTTGAGAGTCCCTTGGACTGCAAGGAGATCCAACCAGTCCATTCTGAAGGATATCAGCCCTGGGATTTCTTTGGAAGGAATGATGCTGAAGCTGAAACTCCAGTACTTTGGCCACCTCATGCAAAGAGTTGATTCATTGGAAAAGAGTCTGATACTGGGAGGGATTGTAGGCAAGAGGAGAAGGGGATGACAGAGGATGAGATGGCTGGATGGCATCACTGACTCGATGGATGTGAATCTGAGTGAACTCCGGGAGTTGGTGATGGACAGGGAGGACTGGCGTGCTGCGATTCATGGGGTCGCAAAGATTCAGACACGACTGAGCAACTGAACTGAACTGATAGCAGTAAGAGCCAAATTAATGTGAATACTCATGAATTTGAAGGGATCTCAGGTATTATGATTGCATGCTTTCTCTAGATCTGACAAAGCCATCCATCATCCAAGTTTAACATCTAAATGTTTAAAGCAGAGAGATTACAATGGATTCTCTAAATATAGGATATGTATTTAGGGGAAATGTTTTAGAAAGTGGACAAATACTTGGGGAGTAGCTTGAAACCCAAAGAAGTCAGGAAAGCACTGAGGGACTGGGTTCAGTCTCCATTTTTTCCAACTAAAAAGTAGTATTTGCAATGGGAATTAATAGAAACTTTCATATTAACACTTTTCAGCAAAACTGTACTCCCGAAGGAAAATACAGTCCTTGGAGGGGTTGGCTTAACAAGCTCCGTGGGGGTAACATTTATTACATCATGAAACTCTCCAAAAGTAGGATATGAAGAGGAGCAATTTCAAGAAAAAGTACACAACACATACATATCCTTGGGGATTGTACTGTGGGACATGGTTCATAATGTATGGCTGAGATCTATTAAATTCCTATATCAACATCCTCTTGATGAAGGACAACCTGCAATTCTAACACAGTTCTTACTTCTCAGCATAAGCAGGCACACACACACACACACTCACACACTCATCTCTCATGCGTACACACACATGCACACTGACAGCAAGCTGAAGAGCCAAGAGGAGAGGGTAGGTTTTGCTCTAGTCTGTAGGGAAGACAGAATGGTGAGAAGACGCTTAGCGATTTGTTCCCTGGACCTGACAGGAATGCCTCTGGGGATGGGCTGGTTTTAAGTGATCAGACTCTAAAACCCTCAGGTGCTTCTTTTGAGCACCCTGAGTTCTTCTCTGTCAGGACAGGAAAGGTATCTGGGACTCAACCATCTGCTGCACTCACTCCAGGGAACAGGTGACTCAGCTCCAGCCATTCCCCATCTCTGTGAGTTTTCCTCTACATTCCAGCCCAATTTGAGAAAAATACCAGAAATAGTAGCAGCTCCCAGTTATATAAATCCTTACTTACACATTGATTAATGGTTTAACAAGAGCAGGAGAGAAGGCTGGTGGAATCATCAGGTTTAGGAAAAAGGAAAAAACACCCTTTTGAAGACCCCTTTCTTGCTCTGTGCTGGGGTCTCAGAGTCACATCTGATACCCACATCTGATATCACATCTGATATCCACCTGTGATATCGTGGATATCGGATGTGACTGATATAGGTTTCTTACTCCTCCTAGTCAAAGCCCCTCCATGGTGCCCCACGTGTGGGCAGAAGCTGGTGAAACTCAGTGTCCCTGAATCGCAGCATCAAACTAAAAGGGACATAAGATCATCTAGAGCGTTTGCCTCCCTTACATGTGATGAAGCCAGAGGTGGTATGTGACTTGTCCTTCGCAGTCTTGCATTTCTTCCTTGGCTGAGAACCATCCGTCCCTTCTACGTCCTAGATATGTCCTCCTGCCAGGGCAGTGAGAATACTGGAGCTCCTTTCCTTTCTGCTCAGTAGGGAGGTGTTAGTAAGTGGCTGGGAGAACCCCTCTAGCCATTTGATAAAGATGCTGTTATTTTCGCTTTTGTAGCAAGGAATCTGATACCTGTACCAATTTAGCTTACTGTGATTTGCTTCCAGAATTTCTCTTCAGGGATGGTTGTCCTCAGCTGAAGATAACTAAACCTGATACTCTTCACAAGGATATATAATAATTTCCAGAATATCTTAATTACTAATTCCTTCCATGATATAAAGTCCAAGCATAGGAATTAAAACTATATATATATCATCTATCTTTAGATATTTTTCTCATATTATTGAGGAATATGTTAGTTTTTTAGAAACCAGGCTTTGGCCATGAGTGATAAAAGTCACATCATAGTTTCCAACATTTTGTAATTGAAAATTATGATGTTAATTAAATAATAATATTGTTTAACCTGTAATAACTATGTTGGTAAAGACATCTCTGTATAATGGATGGTGTAGGTCTTTAAATAACAAGTCATTCCTTCTTGTCATTCATCTAGGAAACAGGAGTACCTCTTTGAGCCCCAAAGCGAAATTAAGAAGAAACTATAGATTAGAAGCAAAGTGAGAAATTCATATCTTAGGGTTAATTGAAACCATATATGTAAAAAGATGTCTTAAGGAGAAAATGCCTGTAGAATGAACCTCAGGAAATGTATTTTATATCAGGTTTGGCTAAATTGTATTAAAATGTGAGAATCAACATAATAAAAGCAGGAAAATTGAAGTGGAACAACTTCACAGGAAAGGTAAACTTGAGGTTACAGTTCTGATTGTTAAATTAGGATCTTTTCCCACTAAACGGTTTCTTCAAGTGCTGATATGTTTTGATTTTTTTGACTTGTTTGCTTCTTATAAATGATAATGATGGTGATGGATATAGGTATAAAGATGATAGAAATCTGAGAACTTCCATGTCTAGGAATATGCAATAAGAAAATAATAATATATATATAT
>SJYQ01000325.1:67870-91009 GCA_006410935.1 Redunca redunca | reverse complement strand
CTAATTTGTTCACAGAATGAATCAGACCATTGAAATTTTAATTTGTAATTCTAAAATTTCTAAGAGCCTCGCATTATCTAAATGCAAAGAAAACCAAAAAGTATAAATAATTTTAATTCTAAATATACTTTTGTCTAAAAGGTAAACTTTCATATAATATTTATATCATTTTCTTCAATAGTAGTGTTAAATTAGTGATGTTCTCCAAAAGAAGTCAGTAAACGTGTTAGGATTAGACAAGTGAAGCTGAGAATTCATTATTCAGTTAACAACTTAGGTACTCTCCCAAATTGTATATGGTTTCTGTTGAATGAGGATATTAGAAATTTGGCAACAATCCTGATAAAAATATTAATAACTTAATATCCAATAAATCCAGATACTGATTTAATATCCAATAAATCCAGATACTTATTCTTCAATAAGAAACCAAATTTCTTTTTTACTCATATAGATGAACTTTATTTTTTTCCCCTTTTTAAAAAAGTTTTAGTTGGAGGATAATTAGCTTACAATATTGTCTTGGTTTCTGCCGTATATCAACATGAATCAGCCATAGGTATACATATGTCCCTTCCCTCTTGAACTTTCATCTCACCCACCTAAGTTGTCACAGAGAACTGGATTTGAGCTCCCTGCACCATACAGCAAATTTTATATACGGTAATGTATATGTCTCAATGCTACTCTCTCAAACTGTCCTGCCCTCTCCTTCCCCCCACTGTGTCCACAAATCTGTTCTTTATGTCTGCATCTCTTTTGCTGTCCTGCAAATAAGTTCATGAGTACCATTTTCCTAGATTCTGCATATATGCATAATATACAATATTTGTTTTTCTCTTTCTGAATTGCTTCACTCTGTATAAAGGACTCTTAAGTTCATCCACCTCATTAGAACTGATTCCAATGTATTCCTTTTTATGACTGAATAGCGTTCCATTGTATATATATGCGCCACAGCCTCTTTATCCATTCATCTGTTAAAGGGCATCTAGGTTGTTTTCATGTCCTAGCTATTGTAAATAGTGCTGTGGTGAACAATGGGGTACATGTGTCTTTTTCAATTATGGAGAAACTAAATGTTTTTAGTGAAATAACTTGATTCAAAGGTGAAGTAAAAAAAATATACAAGATAAGTACAGAATAATTTAAGCCAGAAGGAACAAGTACTTAAAATTATGAATTCAGTTCAGTTCAGTCGCTCAGTCATGTCCAACTCTTTGCTACCCCCATGGACTACAGCACACCGGGCCTCCCTGTCCATCACCAACTCCAAGAGTTTACTCAGACTCATGTGCATTGAGTTGATGATGCCATCTAACCGTCTCATCCTCTGTCATCCCCTTCTCCTCCCACCTTCAATCTTTCCCAGCATGAGGGTCTTTTCAAATGAGTTAGTTCTTTGCATCATGTAGCCAAAGTATTAGAGTTTCAGCTTCAGCATCAGTCCTTCCAATGAATATTCAGGACTGATTTCCTTTAGGACAGAATGGCTGGATCTCCTTGCAGTCCAAGGGACTCTCAGGAATCTTCTCCAGCACCACAGTTCAAAAGCATAAATTCTTTAGCGCTCAACTTTTTTTTATAGTCCAACTCTTACATCCATACATGACTACTGGAAAAACCATAGCTTTGACTAGATGGACCTTTGTTGGCAAAGTAATGTTTCTGCTTTTTAATATGCTGTCTAGGTTAGTCATAACTTTTCTTCCAAGGAGCAAGCATCTTTTAATTTCATGGCTGCAGTCATCATCTGCAGTGATTTTGGAGCCCCCCAAAATAAAGTCTGTCACTGTTTCCATTGTTTTCCCATCTATTTCCCATGAAGTGATGGGACCAGATGCCATGATCTTAGTTTTCTGAATGCTGAGCTTTAAGGCAGCTTTTTCACTCTCCTCTTTCACTTTCATCAAGAAGTTCTTAAGTTCTTTTCTTTCTGCCCTAAGGATGGTGTCATCTGCATGTTTGAGGTTATTGATATTTCCCCCAACAATCTTGATTCCAGTTTGTGCTTCATCCAGTCCACCATTTCTCATGATGTACTCTGTATATAAGTTTAAGCAAGGTGATAATATACAGCCTTGACATACTCCTTTTCCTATTTGGAACCAGTCTGTTGTTCCATGTCCAGTTCTAACTATTGCTTCCTGACCTGCATAAAGATTTCTCAGGAAGCAGGTAAGGTGGTCTGGTATTCTCATCTCTTTAAGAATATACTGGAATTAACTTGGAGATACCACCTTAACCAAGTAATACACAGTAGCATCACCTATATTGGGATTACTTAACATTATTTGTGTATTCATGAAAAGTTTTCAGATTAATGACTTACATTTTTTCCTACCCAAAATTTATAATGTTAAATAAAACATGGGAAATCCATGGAAAACCACAAGTGAGAGATATTATACAAAATAAGAACTCATACGCTTCAAAAATATCAATGTCAAGGAAAGAAAACTGATTAACTTTCAGGTTAGAGGTGGTAAAATATTATATGTGACATTGGACTTCAGTCTTGGACCAGAGGGGCTGAAATGCTATACCTAAAATAGTGAATCATGTTATCATCTCATGATTCTTGCTCTTAAAAAGATCAAAAAGTTTGGAGATAAGCGGGCCTTATGGTGGACTTAATTATTATATGGTTCAGAGAATATTAAAAAGAGAAATGATAAAACAAACATGAAAAAATTTGTAAAGCGTATATACTAATATTGTTTATATTTCTGATATTTATCCTAAATGTTGATAACTTCATAATAAAGTAAGAAAAACAAACATGCTGAGAAACATTTTAGAGAACTCTCATTGAAGTAGGGACAAGCACACAAACTTCTTTTGAATTTACTTCCCATAAGTAACTGATTTTCCTTGCTGTCCAGCTCTGACCTTCCCATCACACTTCAGTCCCTTAGAGACTGCCTTTGGGAATGGAGGGCAACCAATCATGGATCGCAGAATTCATCCTGGTGGGATTTCAGCTCAGTGAAGACATGGAATTGCTCCTCTTTGTTATCTTCATCCTGTTATATATTTTCAACCTGCTGGCAAATGGCATGATCTTGGGACTCATTTCACTTGACCCCAGATTACACACCCCCATGTACTACTTCCTGTCTCATCTGGCCATCAGTGATGTAGCCTATGCTTCCAGCAATTTACCAAATATGCTGGAAAACCTAGTGAAACACAAGAAAACCATCTCCTATTTCTCATGCACCATGCAGATGGTTTCCTATTTGGCCTTTGCTTCTGTGGAGTGCCTGACTTTGGTGGTGATGTCCTATGACAGATTTGTGGCGATCTGCCACCCCCTGCAGTACATGGTCATCATGAACTGGAGGGTGTGCACGTTCCTGGCCATCGCTTGCTGGGCGTGTGGATTTTCCCTGGCCGTAGTCCAAGTAAGTCTCTTTCTACGGCTGCCCTTCTGTGGGCCTCAGAAGGTAAACCACTTTTTCTGTGAAATTAGCTCTGTCCTCAAAGTGACCTGTGGTGACATCTGGATCAATGAAATGTTCCTCTTTGCTGATGGTGTGTTTATCCTAGTTGGGCCCCTTTCCCTGATGCTGGTCTCCTATGTGCGCATCCTCTGGGCAATCCTGAAGATCCAGTCAAAGGAGGGCCGCAAGAAAGCCTTCTCCACCTGCTCCTCCCACCTCTGTGTGGTTGGGTTCTACTTTGGCATAGCCATGATGGTGTACTTGGCCCCTGATAGTAGCCACCAAGAGGAACAGAATAAAATCCTTTTCCTGTTTTACACCTTCTTCAACCCATTACTGAACCCCCTTGTCTACAGTGTACGGAATGCTCAAGTGAAGGCTGCCTTCCACAAAGTATTGCAGAAAAACAGATCAGTGTGACACAGGGCAGAATTATGGTATAGTGAATTTTTCTAACAGTCAAGAAAATTTCCCATCAAAATACATGACTTAAGGATGAAGATTCTACAAAGTAACATCAGCGAGAAGGCACAAGAGAAACCCCCAACTTCCTTCCTCCATGGAGATGACATAATGAAGATCTAACTGCCTTCACTGAACACCAGACATCACACAGGAGTTTGCAGCACCCCAAATTATCCCAAAGTCAAGAAGATATGCAGTGAAGCTTTTAGGCAAACTTATGGCATTTGACCTTCCATAACTGCTTTTCTTCTCTGTCCCAGGGTAGCAGGATCAGGAGAAAATTCCCACTCCCAGCCCTTCCTTAAGAGGGATAGAGAAGAATGGAGCATGCAGACCACTTTAGCTTGTCAGGGGATAGTGTGAGGGTTTGTTAGTTATCTTGCCTATGGCTCAGAGCACTGATGCAACCAGCAGTTTGGATTCCTTGTTGGGACCACCGAGAAACATAGCAAGCGCCCAGCTTTTTATGGATATACTGAGATATTTTGGATTTTCACAGTTCTGACCTATCTGCACTGGTATTTTATTCTTGTGTTAACATGAAATTTCCTGTTGACACTCGATGTTTAGTTTCTTTACAAGTGCTTCTTTACCATCTGCATATCTTCTTTGATGAGGTGTTTCTTTACATCTTTTACTCATTTTTACGTAATGAACTCTATTTTAAAGTAATTTTAGAATCAAAGAGAAATTGAGTGAAAGGTACAGAAAGTGAAAGTGAAGTTGCTCAGTAGTGTCTGACTCTTTGCGACCCCGTGGACTATAGCCTACCAGGTTCCTCCGTCTATGGGATTTTCCAGGCAAGAGTACTGGAGTGGGTTGCCATTTCCTTCTCCAGAGGATCTTCCCAACCCAGGGATTGAACCCGGGTCCCCACATTGTAGGCAGACGCTTTACCGTCTGAGCCACCAGGGAAGTGTGAAAGGTACAGAGATGCTCCCAATACCCCCTTGTCTCCATACATACATGACCTCCCCCATTATAAACATCCCCCTGCAGAGTGGTGCATTTGTTATCATTCATAAAGCTGTCCTGATACATCATCACCCAATTTTCACAGCTTCCATGAGGATTCATTTGTGCTGTTGTATATTCTGTGTACTGGATGAGTGTATAATTATGTGCACCCACATTATATTTTCATACAGAGTCGTTTCACTTTCCTGAGAGTCCCCTCTTCCTCTCTCACCACTAGTCCCTGGTAGCCACTGATATCTTGATCACCTCCGTAGTTCTGGCTTTTCAGAATGTTGGGATCGTACCGTATATGGTATTTTCACATTGACTTCTGTCACTCAGTGGTGTGCATTTAAGGTTTGTTTTTTTTTGTTTTTTGTTTTTTTTTTACGTGCTAGTCCATTTCTTTTTAGTGCAGAATACTGTTCTATTGTCTGCATGCACCACAGTTTATCCTTTACCAACCAAAGGACATCTGGATTGCTTCTANCTGGATGAGTGTATAATTATGTGCACCCACATTATATTTTCATACAGAGTCGTTTCACTTTCCTGAGAGTCCCCTCTTCCTCTCTCACCACTAGTCCCTGGTAGCCACTGATATCTTGATCACCTCCGTAGTTCTGGCTTTTCAGAATGTTGGGATCGTACCGTATATGGTATTTTCACATTGACTTCTGTCACTCAGTGGTGTGCATTTAAGGTTTGTTTTTTTTTGTTTTTTGTTTTTTTTTTACGTGCTAGTCCATTTCTTTTTAGTGCAGAATACTGTTCTATTGTCTGCATGCACCACAGTTTATCCTTTACCAACCAAAGGACATCAGGATTGCTTCTAAGTTTAGACAATCATAAATAAAGGTGCTTTAAATATTACTGTTCATGTTTTTTATGTGGACATAAGTTTTCAAATATTTTGGGTAAATACCTAGTAGTGCAATTTGTAGCTCATATAGTAGATTATTTTTTTTTAGACGTTCTCAAACCGTCTTTTCAAGGTGCCTGTACCATTTTGCAATGAATGAAAATGAATCCCCCTCAGCAGTATATGAAACTTTCTGTTGATCCACATCTGAATCAGTGTTTGGTATTGTCAACGGTCAGGAGTTTAGCCATTCTACTAGGTGTACACTGATGTTTCACTGTTGTTTTAATGTTCATTTCTCTGAACACATAGACGTGGACCATCTTTTCATATGCTTCTTTGCTCTTTGTGAATCTTCTTTGAATGGGTGTCTGTCAAAGTTTTTTGCCCATTTTTTAACTGACTTGTTTGTTTTCCTTGTGTGTGTGTGCATAGTCGTTAAGTTGTATCTGACTCTTTGTGACCCCCATGGACTGTAGCCCACCAGGCTCCTTTATCCATGGGATTTTCCAGGAGAGAATAGTAGAGTGGGTTGCCAGTTCCTCCTCCAGGGGGTCTTCCAGACCCAGGGATCAAAACTGCATCTCCTGTGTCTCGTGCTTTGCAGGCAGATTCTTTACCCACTGAGCCACCTTCTTATTGTGTTATAAAAGTCCTTTTTTATTTTTTAGAATCAAGTCCTTTTTTCCTACCTATGCAAAGATTTTCTCTCCAGCCTGTGTGTTGCTTTTCACATTCTTACCAGTGCTTTTTTTTTTTTCTTTTTAAATAGAGCAGAAGTCTTTCCATTCAGTTCAGTTCAGTCGCTCAGTCATGTCCGACTCTGCGACCCACAGACTGCAGCATGGCAGGCCCCCTGTCCATCACTAACCCCCAGAGTTTACTCAAACTCAGGTCCATTGAGTTGGTGATGCCATCCAACCATCTCATCCTCTGTTGTCCCCTTCTTCTCCAGCCTTCAATCTTTCCCAGCATCAGGGTCTTTTCAAATGAGTCCGCTCTTCACATCAAGTGGCCAAAGTGTTGGAGTTTCAGCTTCAGCATCAGTCCTTCCAATGAATACTCAGGACTGATCTCCTTTAGGATGGACTGGTTGGATCTCCTTGCAGACCAAGGGACTCTTCAAGAGTTTTCTCCAATACCACAGAAGTCTTTTATTCTAATTAAATGCCATTCATCAATTTCTTTTTTAATGCTGAAGAGTTTTTTACTTTCAGTTCAAAGTTTTCATTTGTATTTTGAAGGGAGGAAGAGTGGAGTTGTTCTAAATCTCTTGTGGTTCACCCTGAGGCAAGACTTAACAGTGAATATTGAAAGCAGTAATCAGAGGTCCATATCATTTCTGTTCTTTATTGTGCCCATCTTTGCATGAAACGTTCCCTTGGTTTCTCTAATTTTCTTGAAGACATCTCTAGTCTTTCCCATTCTATTGGTTTCCTCTATTTCTTCGCAGTGATCACTGAAGAAGGCTTTCTTATCTCTCCTTGCTATTCTTTGGAGCTCTGCCTTCAAATGGGTACATCTTTCCTTTTCTCCTTTGCTTTCAGCTTCTCTTCTTTTCTCAGCTATTTGTAAGGCCTCCTCAGACAACCATTTTGCCTTTTTGCATTTCTTTTTCTTGGGGATGGTCTTGGTCACTGCTTCCTATACAATGTCATAAACCTTCGTCCATAGCTTTTCAAGAACAGCAGACTGGTTCCAAATCAGGAAAGGAGTCCGTCAAGGTTGTATATTGTAACCCTGCTTATTTAACTTATATGCAGAGAACATCATGAGAAATCCTGGGCTGGATGAAGTACAAGCTGGAATCAAGGTTGCCAGGAGAAATATCAATAACCTCATATATACAGATGATACCACCCTTATGGCAGAAAGTGAAGACGAACTAAAGAGCCTCTTGATGAAAGTGAAAGAGGAGAGTGAAAAAGTTGGCTTAAAACTCAACATTCAGAAAACTAAGATCATGGCAACTGGTCCCATCACTTCTTGGCAAATAGATGGGGAAACAGTAGAAACAGTGGCTGACTTTATTTTGGGGGGCTCCAAAATCACTGCAGGTGGTGACCGCAGCCATGAAATTAAAAGACGCTTACTCCTTGGAAGAAATGTTATGACCAACCTAGAGAGCATATTGAAAAGCAGAGACATTGCTTTGCCAACACAGTTCCATCTAGTCAAGGCTATGGTTTTACCAGCAGTCATATATGGATGAGAGAGCTAGATTATAAAGAAAGCTGAGCACCGAAAAATTGATGCTTTTGAACTGTGGTGTTGGAGAAGGCTCTTGAGAGTCCCTTGGACTGCAAGGAGATCCAACCAGTCCATCCAAAAGGAAATCAGTCCTGAATATTCATTGGAAGGACTCATACTGAAGCTGAAACTCCAATACTTTGGCCACCTGATGCAAAAAACTAACTCATTTGAAAAGACCCTGATCCTGGGATCATAAAAGGCAGGAGGAGAAGGGGACGACAGAGGATGAGATGGTTGGATGGCATCACCAACACTATGGACGTGAATTTGAGTAAGCTCCGGGAGTTGGCGTCCTGCAGTCCATGGGGTCGCGAAGAGTCGACACGACTGAACGACTGAACTGAACTGAATCCGAGGAGCACGGCTTACAAGTTACTCTCCTACTCAGAAGCAGTGCAACTTGGTAGACTGATGCTTTTAATAAAGTGAAGTCGCTCAGTCGTGTCCGACTCTTTGCGACCCGTGGACTGCAGCCCACCAAGCTCCTCCGTCCATGGGATTCTCCAGGCAAGGATATTGGAGTGGGTTGCCATTTCCTTCTCCAGGGCATCTTCCCGACCCAGGGATTGAACCCAGGTCTCCCAAATTGTAGGCAGACGCTTTAACCTCTGCACCACCAGGGAAGCCCATAACTTGCTACTAACTTAGACAAAATGAATAGTTGGATCTATATCTGGAACAGAAAAAGGGTGGATGAATGGTTAATGAAAGGAAATTTGAGAGTCTGAACTTACCTATATCTACTGAGAAATATATCCAAGTAAGAAGTAATAGATAGGACTAAATCTGGTGGATCCAGTATAGAAGGAAAAATTAAATATTTATTGCCAATTTATTGCAAGAAACACTAAGCAAAAAAAATTTTTCCATCTGAAAGAAATGCTTTCTGATGATAATAGGTATAAATATTTTCCCTGATTTGAAAATAGTTTCTGTTTGGTTTTCAGAAGACTGTATGTTTTAGCTCACTTTAATTCCACCTTTTTTGCCTCCAATTTGCTGAGCTTTTTGTGTTCATGGAAACATAACTTTTTATCATGTTGGGAAATACTCCAAAGTAAATCTCTCAAAATTTGCTTTTCTCCCATTTTGGTTTTTAATTTTTATTTTTCTCCCAGTTTTATTGAGATATAATTGGCATAGAGCACTGTATAAGTGATAGAGCATAATGATTTGACTTGCAGAAAAAGTAATTTTATCACAGTAAGTTAGTAAACATCATCTCATATAGATAAAAAATTAAAGAAGTTGAAAAAATTCCTTGTGATGAGAACTCTTAGAATTTTTTCTCCTAACAAATTTCCTGTATAATTCATAGTAGTGTTAATTATGGGGTTCCCTGGTGGCTCAGCAATAAAGAATCTTCCTGCAAATGTAGGAGATGCGGGTTTAATCCCTGGGTTGGGAAGATCCCCTGGAGAAGGAAATAACTAACCCGCTCCAGTATTCTTGCCTGGAAAATTCCATGGATGGAGGAGCCTGGTGGGCTACAGTTCTTGGGGTCTCAGAGTCAGATACGACTGAGCACACACGAGCACAAGTGTTAATTATATTTATTTTATTGTACATTATATTGCTAGTTCTAATTATCTTATAGTGAGGATTTTGTAATTCTGACTGCCTTTATCCAATTCTCCCAGTTCCCACTGCCCCCTTATCCAATGATAACAAACCTGATTTCTTCTTCTATGAGTCTGATTGTTTTTGAAGTATACTTGACCTATAACACTGTTAACTTTTGCCACACAACACAGCAATTTGATATTTCTGTACATCTCCAAATGATCACCATGATAAGTCTAGCTAGTATTTATATCTGTTCAAAGATATTATATAGTAATTGTCTGTATTTCCCATACTGTATATTTCATACTGTGACTCACTTATTTTGCAACTGGAAGTTTGTGTGTCTTTATCTCCCTCCGTCTCCTGTTTCTTTCCTCCTCCCTACCTCTCTTCCCTCTGGCCATGACGTTATTTGTTCTCTGTATCTATGTCCCTGTTTCTGTTTTGTTGTGTTGGTTCATTTATTTTGTTATTTAGTGAAAGCATACAATATTTATCTTTCTCTTCACAACTTATTACACTTAGCATAATAGCTCTAGGTTCATCCATGTTGTTGAAAATAGCAAGATTTATGGCTGAGTAGAATTCTATCATGTATATACACTGCATACTCTTTATCCATCCATCTATTGTTGGGCACTTAAGTTACTTGGATATCTTGGCTATTATAAATAATACTGCAGTGAACATAGGGGTACATATATCTTTTCTAACAAGTGTTGCTGTTTTCTTTGGATAAATACCCAGAGTTGGAATTGCTGGATTGTATGGTAATTCTGTTTTCAATTTTTTGAGAAGTTCCCTCATTGTTTTCCACAGTGGATATACCAGTTTGCATTCCTACCAACAGTGAACAAGTATTCCCTTTTCTCCACATCCTCACCAACACTTGTTATTTCTTGTATTTTTGATAATAGTCGTCTAATGGGTATGAAGCAATATCTCATCGTGGGTTTGATTTGCATTTCTCTGTCGAGTGATGTTAAGCACCTTTTCAAGTGCTTGTTGACCATCTGTATGTCTTCTATGAAAAAAAAAGTCTATTCAGACTCTGCCCATTTTTTAATGAGGTTGTAGTTTTTTTTAAGGTTGAGATGTATGAGTTTTTGTATATTTTGAATATTAATTCATTATTAGATCATTTGAAAATATTTTGTCTGTTCAGTATGTGGCCTTTTCGTTTTGTTGGTAGTTTCCTTTGTTGTGCAAATGATTTTTCATTTGATGTATTCCCATTTGCTTATTTTTACTTTTTCTTCCTTTGCCTGAAGCAACATTCAAAAAATCAGTAAGATCAACATCAGAGTACTGCATATATTTTATTCTAGTTTTTTCTTTTTTTAACTGAAGTATAGTAGGTTTATAATATTAATTAGTTTCAGATGTATAGCATAATGATTCAGTATTTTCACAGATTATATTTCATTAAAAATCGTTATGATAATGGCTGCTATAGCAGAATACTCTGCTGTGCACTATATCCCTGTTGCTTATCTATTTTGTATATAGTTCTTAATCCCTTATTCATAATTTTCCCCTCCTCTCTTTGCTTTCCATTTGGTAACCACTAGTTTGTTTTCTATATCAGTGAGTTTTTGTTCTGCATATATATTTGTTTGTATTATTTTTTATATTCCACATGTAATTGATAACATACAATATGTGTCTTTTTCTGTCTAACCTACTTCACTAAGTGTAATAGTCTCTAGTTCTACCCATAATGCTGAAAATGACAGAATTTTATTCTTTTTTATGACTGAGTAATATTCCATTACATGTACTTAACCATATCTTCATATTCATTTGTTTGGGTACTTGGGTTGCTTTTTTATTTTGGCTATTGTAAATAGTGCTGCTATGAATATTGGGGCGAATGTTTCTTTTCAAATTAGTGTTTTCATTTTTTCCAGATACCCACCCAGGAGGAGAATTGCTGGCTCACATGGTAGTTCTATTTTCAGTTTTTTGAGGGAACTCCATACTGTTCTCCATAGTGCGGCTGCAGCAGTTTACATTCTCACCAACAGTGTAGGAGGGCTCCTTTTCCCCATACTCTCTCCATCATTTATTATTTGTATATTTTTGATGAAGACCATTCTGACTGGTATGAGGTAATACCTCAGTGGTTTTGATTTGCACTTCTCTAATAATTGGCGGTGCTGAGCATCCTTACACTTGCCTCTTGGTCATTCACACATCTTTAGAAAATGTCTCTTCAGTTTCCATGGGTAGCTGTGGAACCAGGGATCCCAAGTCTAGTGTCACCCTGCCGCAGGGTGGAGCCAGTTACTGACATAGCTGGCCGTAGGGTCACATGTGTTACAGCGCTTCCATTGGCCTGGAGGTGTGTAAGACTGTGGCCCAGGGGATCCTGGGCGTGATGCCTGCACACTGGTGGATGAGGTGGTTCCCAGGGCTAGTGGTGGCTTTCTGGGATGTGGGATCAGGTCCTGGGTCCTCTGGCAGGTAAGGCTAGGTTCCAGGGTGGCTGTGTGTTCAGAGGGTCTTGAGGCAATCAGCTTGATCATGAGCGGCCCAGTGTTGCTGCCTGGCTTGCTGCTTGGCCCTGAGCATCTAAGGAGTGGTGCTGCTGGTAGGCAGTGCAGCCAGTTCCCTGGACTAGAAGCTAGAGGGATGATTCCAAAATGGAGCTTGCCAGCACCAGCATCCTCATATAAGAATGAGCTCCCCACAATGGCAGTTTATGGTGTCTATGTCCCCAAAGTCAGTTCTATTTGCCTCGTACCTCTCCAGAAGGCTTCACAAGATTGGAGGTGTGTCTCACCCAGGTTCCATATAAGTGATTGCTTTTGCTCTGAGCCATAGAGCTGTGGTGAGGTTTCACGTTTGCTTTTTAAGAGTGGAGCCTTTTTTTTTAAATCCCACAGCCCTATTGCTCTCCCAAAATTCAGCACTGCTGGCCTTCAAAGCCAAATGTTCTGGAGCTCTTCTTCCTAGTACAGGAATCCCAGGCTGAGGAGCAGCTTGAGGTCTGGCTTAGACCCCTTGCTTTTCAAGGAGAAACTCTGACATTATAATTATCCTCCTATTTGTGGGTCACCCACCTGAGGATCTAAGTCTTGACTATATCATGTCACTACCCCCTTCTTTACATCTTTACTTGTAGAAGATCTCTGTTAGTCTTCTGATCTTTTATATTAATAGTTGTTCTATAAATACTTAATAATTTTTTGTTACTGTGGAAGGAGGTGAGCTCAAGGTATTCCTTCTCCACCATTTTTGCCACTCCTGTCCCATTTTATTTGGCAATTTTCTTCAGGATGGTTAGCTTCTAAAAATCACACTCCCATAGGTCTTCCATATGCTACTCCATTTTCTCTCTTTTTTTTCCTTTTAATGTTTTTATTTGAGTTTTTCCTGTTGATCTTCGTTTGAATTCATTGATCTTGCACTAGACTGGATCAAGTCTACTATTAAATCCACATGCTGTTTTCTTAATTTCACATATTATTATTTGTTCCTTAAGATGGAATATCTGCAAGTCCCTCCCATCAGGAAGCTTGCACAAGCCTCTTAGACATAGCCTCATCTAACAGAGGGCAGACAGACGGAATATCTGATTATCTTTGTAGATTCTAATTTTTCATTGAAATATTGGTTTTTGTATTTTGTGTATCTTTTCCCCCATTTTCTTTCATCTAAGTTATTTTGAAGTCTTGAGGCTTCAGTTTCTGTGGTATACCTGAGACCTCTTCTATTGGCTCTTTTATCCCTTGGTTATTGATTAAGTCTTCCTGCTTTTTAATATTTGAAATAATAAATCATAAAGACTACAGATTATTTTATCATATATTAAGATTAATGAAGTGAAGCTTAGTTTTTTCTCCCTAATGACAATTAAACTTGTTGAAGTTCACCTTGCTCCTTTTAGGGCTTGTTCCTTTTAGAATTAAGACAAATTTCAGTTATGTTTTTTCATGTTAGGACTTAGGCAATGCCTACGAAAACCTCCACAGATATCTTTAGAATATTTTTCTACATATACTTTCTCTCTATAATCTCATCCCCTAAAATCCTAGCTTTCTTATTTGCCCATAACTCCAATCTCTGTTGGAGATTTCAGCTACTTATTCTTGGGAGAAAGCCTATGTGAATGTGAAGCTTACTTGCACTCCCTTTAAACAAACTTGTCCTACATTGTTCAGTCGTGTCCAACTCTTTGTGACCCCATGGACTACACATTCCATGGAATTCTTCTGGCCAGAATATGGGAGTAGGTAGCCATTCCCTTCTCTAGGGGATCTTCCCAACTCAGGGATCGAACCCAGGTCTTCTGTATTGCAGGTGGATTCTTTACCAGCTGAGCCACAAGGGAAGCCCAAGAATACGGGAGTGGGTAGCCTATCCCTTCTCCAGCAGATCTTCCTGACCCAGAAATCAAACTGGGGTCTCCTGCATTGCAGGTGGATTCTTTACCAGCTGAGCTACCAGGGAATCCCCAACTTAAAAAGCACACTCATTCAATTCACTTCTGACTGCATTAACAATTTTATATTTCTCAACAAAGTGTTTTGGGAAAAAAGTATTTTGGAAAATTGATGTTTTTCACTTAACAAGTATTTTTAAAACTCATTAATAACTAAATTAGGAGGGAAATAGTAGATTGCATCAGTTTGAGGAGGGTTTGGCAAGGGCACATGTACATAGTTATACACCCAACAACCATATTAGATAACAGTTTTCTTTATATTTGATGCCTGTTTTAGTGGGTAAGTTACAAGGACAATACAATGCTGAGTTTTATCTTCGAAGATATAATGAATCTGAAAGATCAAATCAAAGACTTCCTTGGTTGTTCCGGCAAGACAAGTCTCCACACTTTCACTGCAGCGATCATGGGTTTGATCCCTGTTAGGAGGAACTAGGATCCTGCATATCATGTGCCACAACCAAAAAGCAAAAGAAATATCAAGTCATAAGCCTGAGAAGTAAACATTAAGCAAGTTGATTTGTGGCTGTTTAAAAAAAAGTAGGGTAAAATAAGGGTAGTTGTTATGCGCTAACTTGTGCCCCTCCCCCCCATAATGTAAATGTTGAGGTTTTAACTGTCAGAATGTGTCCATAACTAAGCTTGCATATTTAAAATGTAATTAAGCTAAACCAAGATCATTAGGTTGGGCACTAATATGATACAACTGGTGTCCTTTTAGAGGAGAAGATTAGGTTGCAGACATACATGGAAGGAAAACTGAGTAAAGTCATAGAGAAAAGATTGCCATTACAAGCCGAAGGAGAGGCTTCAGAAGAAACTAAACCTGTTGAATCCTTGCTCTTGGACATCTAGCCACTGGGGCAATAAGAAAATATATTTTTGATGTTGAGTCCATGTAGTTTGTGGTGCTTTGTTATGGCACTCCTAGAAAACTAACATTTTAGCTCAGAGGTATAAGAAAGAATCACATAAATGTCAAGTAACAGTGTGCCAAACAATATGTATGGAGTCAGTTATCAAAGGTATTATTAAAGAAGTAATTGAATAAAAAATAACAAATAGTACATTGTTTTCAAGTTTGGGAAAAATTTCTTTCTTACTTAAAGGTCCTAAAAATGAAGTCTTCAAGAAAACAATATCTTTCTTTGAATACTAACACAGAAATCTCCTAGGTATTTCCAGCTGAACTCTCACTTTAAGAAGTCACAGTAATCATATCAGAATTTCTAATTAAGTTGCCCTTATTAAGCCTGCACTTCTCTGAAGTCCTCTAAAAGGACCATATAATCAAAATTTACCTTAAAAATTAAAACTATGGGGAAATAGAAACCATTTTGTAGACAAAAAGTGCATGTGGATGTGTGTGTGTATTCTTCAATCAGCAAACCAAGATGAAGATGAGCAAACTGAATTTAAACGAGCAAAAATAAATCTCCTCAGTGTTAAATCTTTCCCAACTTTGTGACATAAATATGACACTGAGATATTGCTATACAATTTGACCTGAAAGGCAAAAAGTCATCAGGACCACATACCTACTTCTCAGGCACCTAGACAGGCAGGAGTTTGTCATATGAAAAGTTCCTCAAATTTATCTAAGCTTATATTGTATAAAGAATAGCTTATGCTGTCTTTAAATAGACAGAAAATGTTTTTACTTTTAAAAGAGCACTGGTCACTAGGAATAAATTGAGTAAAGACCTCCAGAAACTCTGCTCCAGAAAATGAAAAAACACACTGACAAAGTCTGTCAAAATCATCTTTTTCAAAANAATGTTTTTACTTTTAAAAGAGCACTGGTCACTAGGAATAAATTGAGTAAAGACCTCCAGAAACTCTGCTCCAGAAAATGAAAAAACACACTGACAAAGTCTGTCAAAATCATCTTTTTCAAAACCTAGAAGTTAAAGACTTGCAAAAATGTCAGTGTTCATCCAGGAAAAACTGCTGACCTTGTTAAGAACAGCGAGATCTGCAGGCTTTTAACTTATTCTGTAGCCATCATCATCACTCCACCTCCATGGTACTCTGGAAAACAAACAGCCCTACAGCCATGGTGAGACCCAGCATCCTTACAGCCTCTCGAAGGTGTAGCCAAGAGCAAAGGAACAAACTAATTTATGATATGTGGAAAAGAATTTACCATTAGTGTATAAAACTTGGGATTAGGATTAGAACCTAAGCATACCAGAGATTCTGAACTCTTAAACTTTAATATGAATTGTGGAATCATGACTGAATTTTATAACCAATGTTGGAAAATACAAATAATATTTTTATTTATAACTGCAATATAAAATATATATGTAAATATATATGTGCATATATACTGCATATATATTTTTTATTTATATGTATATGTATACATACTTCTGTCACCAAAGACAGCTAGAGGAAAGTAAGAAATAAAGAGAAGCATTAAGCATACACAAGTTAATCCTTAAAATATATATATATAATAGAATAGTATCTACTCTTATAAACCAGGCACTCTGTTGACAACAAGCAAGAGTAATGCATGAGAAAGAAGCTTCTAATCAGCTCCTTGTAGCTGGCTTTTGGGCACTGGAATTACCCTGCAAAATAGAAGTCAGAAGACTTGCTGATTCACTCTGATGTGCAGTAGATAAGTATTTATTCTGGACCACTGCATTTTGGGAAGAGGCCTGGCTTGTGATATTTACTTATGTTTTATCAGCATATTAAATGTGTTGAAATCCCTGGGATTCATGAAGTCCTATAGAAAGTGAACAGAAAATAGATGACTTCTACGATCTGATCATTGGACCTAGCAAATAGATAATTGGTATCACTGAAATGAAGTTTCATATTCTGACCAGATGTTTTCAAGACAAAATAGGAGCAGAAATTTTCCAGATAGAAATTGCTGGAGAAGAATTCATGAGTAGGCAAGAGTGGTAGAATTTATAGCGTAAGTTTTAGACTGGTCTTCCCTGGGAAAAAAAACTCTTAGCTCCAAATTCAGATAAATGCACAAATCCAGTAACCCATTCGGTATGTTAGCGCTGTCTGTCATCTTACTGCTTTCATAGTTACTTTCACAGTTGCTTCCTCACTAGCTGAGACTATGGGTGCAAGTAATTATGGGAGATTTAAAGAAAGAAGAGTCAAAAAACCATCTGGAAGAAGACTAAGGAAACGGAATGGTTTCTGGAAGCATCAAGGACCAATTGATGTGAATACCCATGAGTTTAAGGGGTCTGAGTCATCGTGTTTGTGTGTTGTCTGTGGATCTGTGTGTGCAGGCAAACCCATCCATCATCTAAATTTAATGTCACTAAACAGGAGACAATGATATCTCTAAATGTAGGACATGTATTTAGGGAAAAAGTGTTATCAAATACTTAAGAGAAAAATACTTAAGGAATAGCCTAAAGCGGGGAAGTGAAGTGAAAGTGAAAGTCGCTCAGTTGTGTCTGACTCTTTGTGACCCCATGGACCATACGGTCCATGGAATTCTCCAGGCCAGAACTGGAGTGGGTAGCCTTCCCCTTTGCCAGGGGATCTTCCCAACCCAGGGATCGAACCCAGGTTTCCCAAAGTGCAGGTGGATTTTTTACCAGCTGAACCACCAGGGAAGCCCAAGAATACTGGAGTGGGTCGCCCATCCCTTCTCCAGTGGATCTTCCTGACCCAGGAATCAAACCAGAGTCTCCTGCACTACAGGAGGATTCTTTGCCAGCTGAGCTTTCAGGGAAGCCCTGGGGAAATAGAGTTGCATCTCAAAGAGTTTCCAAGTAATTGTTAATATTTGCAGTGGAAAATTTGATAATTATTGCACATTAACACTTCCCAGCAGACAGAAGTTGTTCACTCCCTGAGAAAGATCCACTCCTTTGAGGGGCTGCAGTAACAAGCTCCTTGGGGATTACACTTATTACTTCGTGAATCTTTCCAACTGTAGCATACAGATGCAGGAACAAGTGCATAATATCGAGGTCAAGTGCATAATACATATCCTTGGGGATTTTACTTATGGGACAAACACTGAAGTGTGACTTATCTGTAGAAGTTTCATACCAAGATTCTCTTGAGTACAGACCTCTTTGCCTTTCTTCTTGAGTTCTTACCTCTCTGCATAAACAGGTTCACAAATGTGCTCATGCACACCCACTCTCCCATAGATGGCCCAGCAGGAGACCCAAGAGAGGAGGAGCAGGCTTTGAGCTCCTTTGTAGGAAAGACGTAGAACAGTGAGAGTACGCTTTGCCATTTGTTCCCTGGGCTCTCCAGGAATGTCGCTGGGGAATGGGCTGGCTTTAGGTGATCAGACTCTAAAGCCATCACACCTGGAGGCTCCTGGGCACCCTGAATCCTGTCCTTCCATCAGGACAGAAAAGGTATCTGGGACTTCCCATCTACTGCACTCACTCCAGGGAGCAGGAGACTCAGCTCCAGCCATTCCCATCTCTGTGAGTTTTCCTCTACATTCAAGTCCAAGTTAGGTAAAGATCAGAAATAGTAGCAGCTCCCAGTTATATAAATCCTTATTTACACATTGATTAATGGTTTCAGAAGAGCAGGGGAGAAGGCTGGCAGAATCATCAGGTTTAGGAAAAAGAAAAAAGCTACCCTTCTGAAGACCCCTTTCTTGCTCTGTGCTGGGGTCTCAGAGTCACATCTGATACCCATGCTGTCTAAACATAGGTTTCTTACTCCTCCTAGTCAGAGCCCCTCCCTGGTGCCCCACTTTATTGGAAGGGGCTGGTAAACTCAGTGTCCCGAAGTCGCGGTGGCAAACTGAAAGGGGCGTAAGAACATCTAGAGCTGATGTCTCTCCTTACAAATGATGAATCCAGAAGTCTTGTATAACTTGTCCTTCATTGTCTTTCATTTCTCTCTCTGCTGAGGACCATCTGCTCCTACTGAATCCTGGAAATGTCCTGCCAGAAAGTGAGAACAACGGGGCTCCTTTCTTTGCTGCCCAGTAGGAAGGTGTTTAATAAAGAGCAGGGAGAAATCCCTCTAGCTACCTGATAATGATCCCACTAGTGTTTCTTTTGCAGCAGGGAAGCGGGTAAAGGTTCTATCTAGTTTAACCTGCTTTGCTGTCTAGAATTATTCTCCAGTGATGCGTGTCCTCATTTGAGGGAAATCCTGTGTCATCTTCTAGAGTGTGATAACCTGAGTACCACTGTCACTTATCAGCTTTAGGGGAAAGTTCTAGCTGGTAAAAATATGGTGAAAGGTCCCTACTACAATAACAGTGTCTCTATTTACATGTCTGTGCACCTGGCAAGTTTTCAGTGAATATTTTTGTCTTACCCCTTCACATTTAAGTCAATTTTTTAAAATGGAATAAATAAAAATCTATCATTTCTAAATTTTGCCATTGAAAAAGAAAATTAAGATAATCCATAGTATTTCCATTGTTGTAATGAGGCATAGGATTTCTAATACTTTCCTCTAAACTGCAAAAACTTGGTTATTTTCATAAATATTTCAGCATTCTAATTTTTAATATTCAAATTACTATTTATGAAGCTAACAGTTTTCATGTTCATATGATCTGACTTCTGTTTTATAAAAGATGAGAGTTGATGATTTGTTAACAGGAAATTACTGGAAGGGCATTCTAGGAAGCCCTGACCTGAGCTTATAAACCATCAGGGTCCACTGAGGTATGAGGAGTAGGAGCAAAAGATTTCACTTTAGCAACAGGTCAGAGAAAGCAGTGATCACTCTGTAGACACGAAGCAGGATAGGAGATGTCCTAGGACTAATAAAGCCTTCTGATAATCATCCTGCTGGATACTGTTTATTAATGCATTTCATTATTTTTTAACTAGAAAAAAAAAACCCTAAGTATATGTTAAAATTAAGCAACAATTTCAATATATTAAGTGAATGTCCTTTAAGGTATATTCTTATTTTATATACAATATGACACATGTATTCTTTTAACTTGTAGTGGAAACATGCCTGAAATATAGATTACATTTTCTAGATATTCAGGCTTTTACAGCTGGACTTAGAAGCTAATATCAGATAAATAGGAGCTCCATGGAAAGATGAGGAAGAAAGACAGGCATTAGAGAGCATGAGTCAGGGAGCCAGAGAATCAGGCAGTGTTATTAGGATACTGATGGTGAAAGGCAAAAAGCTGCTGGAGATTTGATTTATGTGTAAATTTACAATTTGTGTAGAAGACGAATTCTACATTAAACTGCATTACTAGGTCCCTCAGCAGACAGGTCAGGTCAAGAAGGCAGGTCAGAACTAATAGTTAAACCAGGAGCCACCATGGAGGCTTTGAATGCTTGTTGCTGACATTAGCAGCATTTGATGTTTCTGCTAGCATTCATTGTAACATTAGTACCGAAAACTAATATTTTAGAGACATGCACCAAAATAGAATAAGAGCCTTAGAATTATCTTACTAGCTGTCTCACTCCACCTGCTTTAGAACCTGATGCTATCCTATGCTGTCACTAAAGAGAAACACCTCTGGTCTGCTCTCCCTGGCACAAAACACAAGTATGTGTCGCTCGAAGAAGTTAATAATTCAATTCCTCCAATATGCTGTCTTTACTCGCTTGATTTTTTATTTATGGCTCTTATTCGAAATCAGTGTCTGATCATCTATTTGTTTGACCCCAATGACAGTGACTAAAAATTAGACATTTCTTCAGTTTCAAGCTTTGAATGGTGAGTCTGTTCTTTGGTAAGTACTCCTGAAAGTGGACTTTATACTCAGTATATAATCGTATTCCATCCTAGATGAGCCTTCCTATTTTTGAAAATCTCCTGAACACATTTCATGTGATAAACAGACAAGAGACTTTAATTCATTTACATAAATTTCTCACATCATTCTTAACACATACTGATGCACTTGACTATTTTTCTCATTATTTATGGTGAATAATAGAGCTAATATTGGATGGTACTGCTTAGATTCTATTATATCTAAAGAGAACTGTTTTATAAAATGTCCTCAGGTACAAGATACATAATATAAAGGAGGCTAGTAGACTGAGTATAAGTAAAGGCAGTTT
This sequence comes from Redunca redunca, assembly GCA_006410935.1. NCBI lineage: Eukaryota > Metazoa > Chordata > Mammalia > Artiodactyla > Bovidae > Redunca > Redunca redunca. Next base: position 69,988 of record SJYQ01000325.1, on the reverse strand, counting down.
TTGACATTAGAAATTAAACTTTCTTTCTTACTTATCTGTGGATTAATATCTATACGACTGTAACTACAAAATCATTAGAACGTATTCACTGAATTTTTTAATAATCAATTATCCTCTTCAATTTAACACCAGAAAACCACACTCATCCCTCTGCCCAATTATGTCCAATCCAATTTTGTATTTCATAGGTGATATACAGACAAGGGACTTTGAAACTAATGCTACGAATGTCCGATATGTAACACCTTGCCCTCCCACTTCAGAGCACACTGGCCTGATTTCCAAATGCCAGCAGCTGCATTTCCTTGCCTGCAGGTTCCCCAGAAACCGGAGCCACTTTACTATCCCATCACACAGTGAAAAGGAGCCCTAATTCTTCATCCACCCACCTCGGGGCTCTCACCCAGTAATAGATACTGGTTGGCATATAGATACGCTAGGTCCCTTCTACTCCAAGTGGGTTCACACTGAGATGCATATCCTACATGGGCTCTAAGATTTTTCCATTAGGATCTAATTTCACTTACTCCTGTTTTGTCCTACTGCAGCATCTAAATTTAAGCAGCTGCCTTGATGTGGTCATGTCACTTTTCCATTCCTTTCTTAATTGATGTTCATAGATACGAAATCATAGAACTTACTATGGAATTCATTGTTGATAACACTATTTTGAAATGTGACTTTGACTCTCATTTTTTTTTTCTAAAAAATGACTTTATAAAGACATACAGGCCAGATTATTCTCATCAAGTGAGCTTCCCCAAACTTACTTTTTCTTGGAATAAGTAAGTTAAATCATACATTTCTAAAACTAATTATAAGAACCCCTGCAACATATATCTCTTTGCTCACATGAATTATAAGCTCAAGCAAAGAGACAACTCTATATTTCAACCTTTTTAAATAAGCTAACATAGATATTTTACTTGGAAGGTGGAAAAAATTAGTATATATAATCTTATAAATCTATGTGAAAGTGAGAGTCACTCAGTCGTGCCCGACTCTTTGTGACCCTATGGACTATACAGCCCTTGGAATTTTCCAGGCCAGAATACTGGAGTGGGTAGCCTTTCTCTTCTCCAGGGAATCTTCCCAACCCAGGGATCAACCCCAGGTCTCCCACATTACAGGTGGATTCTTTACCAGCTGAGCCACAAGGGAATTAATTTTTATTTTGATATCTTTGGTGACAGAAAATTTACTACCCCTTTACGTTTCAATGGGCTTGTGGGTCATTTAGATTATTTTTCATGTGAAGTAAGTTCAAGTAAATATTTGCACAATTGCCATTTGATTAACTATTTTTCATTAATGATTTGCAGAAAATGTTTTATATTCTAAATATGAGCCCTGAATTTATTGTACCTGTTATGAATAATTCATACTTTCTTGATGATGCCTCTAGATAAATAGCAGTTAATTTCTTAGTTTTATCACTCTTTTATGTTGTTTAATATTCCACTCAATTCAAGGTCATAACTATGCTACAAAGCTTATTTCTATCTTTTACATTTAGATCATTACCTACCTGTATTTCTGTTTTGGCTAGAGTTTACTTCTTCATGTAAATAGACAACTGATCCAGCGTTATTAAAACACCTGTGCCTTTGTCTTGGTTCACATGTGCTTGTGGGGTGATGGGAATGTGCATTTTTGAACTTCCGGTTAATCATGCTGTTTCATGAGTCTACTTAATTATCTTTGTCCCAGCAGAACATTGCCTGACTGTTTATAGGTCTCAATATTTCATAGAGTAAATCCTTTTACTTCATTTTTTATCATTTCCTTCACTTTTCTTGATCTTTCGTATTTTCTCTTGAAACTTATAAGAAAGATTATCAATTTCTGCACATTAAATTCCTCCCTTAAATTCTGATTTGGATTTCATTGAACCTACAGATCAATATGAAGAGATGTGAAATCTTTACAAAATGTTCATTTATTCCATAAAATATTATGCATGTTCCAGAGTTTGGATATTTGCTTATTATAATAGGTCATCTACAGAGATTTTAATGTTTTCAGCATTCATTACTGTGTTGTCAATAAAAACTGATATTTATTTTCTGAATTATTTTATTTTCATATAGTTTGTTCACAATTATATTAGGTTCAGGT
>SJYQ01000325.1:44651-57301 GCA_006410935.1 Redunca redunca | reverse complement strand
GTGGTCATGTATGGATGTGAGAGTTGGACTGTGAAGAAGGCTGAGCGCTGAAGAATTGATGCTTTTGAACTGTGGTGTTGGAGAAGACTCTTGAGGGTCCCTTGGACTGCAAGGAGATCCAACCAGTCCATTCTAAAGGAGATCAGCCCTGGGATTTCTTTGGAAGGAATGATGCTAAAGTTGAAACTCTAGTACTTTGGCCACCTCATGTGAAGAGTTGATGCATTGGAAAAGACTCTGATGCTGGGAGGGATTGTGGGCAGGAGGAGAAGGGGACGACCAAGGATGAGATGGCTGGATGACATCACGGACTCGATGGACGTGAGTCTGAGGGAACTCTGGGAGATGGTGATGAACAGGGAGGCCTGGCGTGCTGCGATTCATGGGGTTGCAAAGAATTGGACATGCATTGGAAAGATCCCCTGTAAAAGGAAATGGCAGCCCACTCCAGTATACTTACCTGGGAAATCCCATGGACAGAGAAGCCTGGTGGGCTACAGTCCATGGGGTCACAGAAGAGTTGTGTTATTGTCATTTGTTTTGTTATTGTTTTCACCACATCCTCACTATTTTGCCTAGAAGGCCCAGAAAGACTTAGTGAATACTTAACTTAGCAACTAAAACTAATATATATTATATATATATATATAAAATGCCTTCTTGTTCTTAGTGATGTTGAGCATGTTTTCATATACTCATTAGCCATCTGTACGTCTTCTTTGGAAAAATGCCTTTGAGGTCTTCTGCCCATTTCTGTTTTCTTTTCGGCTGCAGCTTGCAGGGCCTTAGTTCCCCAACCAGGAATTAAACCCAGGCCACCTGCAGTGGAAGCACAGTGTCCTAAGCCCTGGGGAATTCCCACTGTCCTTTTCTTGATTGGATTGTTTGTTTTATTCATATTTACTTATGTGAGCTGTTCATATTTTGGTTATTAACCCATGTCAATCATGACGTCTACAAAAATTTTCTCCCTTTTTATATTTTTTTTCTGTTTTATCCATTATCCCTTTTCTGTGCAGAAGCTTTTAAGTTTAAATCTCATTCATTTAGTTTTGCTTTTATTTCCTTTGTATTAGGAGATAGATCCAAAAAAATATTGCTATGATTTATGTCAGAAATAATTCTGCCTATATTCTCTTCTAGGAGTTTTATATATTCAGGTCTTGCATTTAATTACTTGAGACATTTTAAATTATTTTTGTACATGGTGTGAGAGAGTAGTCTGGTGTGATTCTTTTGAACGTAGCTGTCCAGTTTGATGTAGGGCTCAGACTCCTTGCTTCTTAGGGAGAAATTCTGCAATTGTAATTGTCATCCCGTGGGTCACCCACCCAGGAGTATAAGTCTTGATTCTACTGTGGCTCAGATCCTCCTGCCTGTCTTATTGTGGTTCCTTCTTTTTAGTTTTAGTTTTACAAGATCATTCCTGCCATTCTTCTGATCTTTCTCATCAATAATCCCTCTGTAAACACTTAAAAATTTTGGTGTGCCTATGGGAAGAGATGAACTCTGAGTCTTCCTCCTCCACCTTCTTGACTACATTTTTCCCTTTTTATTTGACTTTTCTCTTGAGTATAGCTAACTTCTTTTAACTGTGTCCCCATGGATCTTTCAGACTCTACTTTTTAAATTATTTTTCTTTTAATACTTTGACTTGAATGTTTTTCGTTGATCTCCATTTAGATTCATTGATCGTGTTCTTGACAGTGTCTAGTCTGCTATTAAATCTCCACAATGTTTCAGTTTCACCTATTATTATTTGCTCACATATTATATCTGATTATTTTTGAGGATTCTGATTCTTCATTTAAATATTAACTTTTAAATCTTGTGTAACTTTGTTCCTATTCTCTTTGATATAAATGACAGTTATTTTGAAGCCTTGTAGCTTCAGTGTCTGTGTGTGGTATGTCTGAGACCTCTTCTATTGGCTCTTTTATCTCTTGATTACTGATAAATTTTTCCTGCTTTTTTATATTTTGAATAATAAATTACAAAGACTATAGATGTTTTATCATATATTAAGGTTAATGAGACTTTGCTTTTCCCCTCTAAAGGCAATTAAACTTGTTGAAGATCATATTGTTCTTTTAGGGCTTGGTTTTAGATTTGTTAAAGCATGTGAATTTAAGTTACATTTTTGTAAGTTAGGACTTGGGCAATACCCAAGAAAACACCTTACACATATTTTTGGGAAATCCTCTTCTACATATACTTTCTTCTATAATCTCATCCCCTAAATCCTCTCTTTTTTATTTGCCAATAACTCCAATCTCTATGGAGAAGGCAATGGCAACCCACTCCAGTAGTCTTGCCTGGAAAATCCCATGGACAGAGGAGCCTGGTAGGCTGCACTCCATGGGGTCGCTAAGAGTTGGACACAACTGAGTGACTTCACTTTCAGTTTCACTTTCATGCATTGGAGAAGGAAATGGCAACCGACTCCAGTGTCCTTGCCTGAAGAATCCCAGGGATGGGGGAGCCATCTATGGGGTCTCACAGAGTCGGACCCAACTGAAGCGACTTAGCAGCAGCAGCAGCCAAACTCTATTGGAAATTTCGGTTCATTTTCTTGAGCAATGTTTGGAAAATACCTGTTGGAAGAAAGTCTATGTGAATGTGACGTTTACTTGTCCTTCCCTTTAAACAAGTTTTACATCCTTGTCCTATCTATCTACTTGTAAAGTACACTCATTCAAAGCCTAAACTCTTCTGATTTCATTAACAACTTGACCTTTCAAACTCTTCTGATTCCGTTAAGAACTTGACGTTTCTCCACAAATCATTAAGAGTTGTTGGAAAATCCTGTCTCCTGAAAATGTAAATTTGAAGCTCTAACCATCAGTACCCCAGAATGTGGCTATATTTAAGATTTCATATTTAAAAGGTCAGTAACTTCTATGCAGAATACATCATGAGAAATGCTGGGCTGGAAGAAGCACAAGCTGGAATCAAGATTGCCAGGATAATTATCAATAACCTTTTATACGCAGATGACACCACCCTTATGGCAGAAAGTGAAAAGGAACTAAAAAGCCTCTTGATGAAAGTGAAAGAGGAGAGTGAAAAAGTCGGCTTAAATCTCAACATTTAGAAAACTAAGATCATGGCATCTGGTCCCATCACTTCATGGCAAATAGATGGGGAAACAGTGGAAACAGTGTCAGACTTTATTTTGGGGGTCTCCCAGATCACTGCAGATGGTGACTGCAGCCATGAAATTAAAAGGCTCTTACTCCTTGGAAGAAAAGTTATAACCAACCTAGATAGCATATTAAAAAGCAGAGACATTACTTTGCCGACCAAGGTCCATCTAGTCAAGGCTATGGTTTTTCCAGTAGTCGTGTATGGATGTGAGAGTTGGACTGTGAAGAAGGCTGAGTGCTGAAGAATTGATGCTTTTGAACTGTGGTGTTGGAGAAGACTCTTGAGAGTCCTTTGAACTACAAGGAGATTCAACCAGTCCATTCTAAAGGAGATCAGCCCTGGGATTTCTTTGGAAGGAATGATGCTAAAGCTGAAACTCCAGTACTTTGGCCACTTCATGCGAAGAGTTGACTCACTGGAAAAGACTCTGATGCNGATGAGATGGCTGCATGGCATGACTGAGTCGATGGATGTGAGTCTGAGTGAACTCCAGGAGTTGGTGATGGACAGGGAGGCCTGGCGTGCTACGATTCATGGGGTCGCAAAGAGTCGGACATGACTGAGCGACTGAACTGAACTGAAGTTAAAATGAGGTCATTGGGTTAGGCACATATGATTTGACTGAACTCCTCATAGAAGAGGTGATCAGGACGCAGACATATACAGAAGGAAACCCAGGTAAAGTTACAATGAAAAGACTGCCATCTACAAGCCCAAGAGAGACTTTAGAAGGAACCAATGCATTAAATCCTTGATCTTGGACATCTAGCTACTAGGAGAGAAAGAAAGTATATTTTGTTTGTTGAAGCCATGGAGTCTGTGGTCGTTTGATATATATCCCCAAGAAAATTGACACTTTAGAGTTATGAGAAATAAATAAATGTCAGTTAACCAAGTGCCAAGCAATGTCATGTGGAAGTCAGTTATCAAATAAATTGTTTACAAATATATTGGAAGAGTCTCCACCATGAAATATAATTTTTTTAAGTTTGAAAACAGACTTCTTTTTCTTAATTATAAGTCTTAAAAATGAGGTCTTCTAGAAAATTAGATCATCATTTGAATATGACACACAAAAAATTCCAGTTTAGCTGAAAGTCACAATAATAATATCTAAATTCCTTATTAGGTTGCCCATGCCTGCATTTCTCCGAAATCATCTCAAAGGAGCACATAATCAAATTTTACCTTAAAAATTAATTAAAATCACAGGGAAATAAATACCATTTTATGGACAAAATGTTTGTGTGTGTACATATTCTTCAATCCACAAACCAAGATAAGGATGAGAGATTGATTCAAAAAAGCAAAAAGGCATCTCCTGTGTGCTAAATCTTCCTCAGTTTGTCATAAACACTGACAAACTGAGGAACAGTGCTGTGCAATTTGGCCTGAAATGGAAGAAGTCATGAGGACCACATAACCTACTTCTCAGGCTCCTAGACAGGCAGGAGTTTGTTGTATGAAAATCTATGAAAAATTTTCGAAATTAATCTAAGTTCATGTATTTTGAAGACCAGTTATGTTATCTCTGCATAGACAGAAAATATACTTTTCATTAAAAAAAAAAAAGTACTGGTCAGTAGGAATAAATGAATAAAGACTTCTAAAATTTCTCTACTCCAGAGAAGCCCATTGGACACTGACAAAATTTTTCAAAATCATCTTTTCAAAACCCAGAGTTGAAAGATTGCAAAAATCTCAGTGTTCATCCAGGAAAAACTGCTGATGTTGTTAAGAACAGTGAGGTCTGCAGGATTTTAAGTTATCCTGTTGCCATCACCATCATTCCAGCTCCGTGGTATCCTGGAAAACAAACAGCCCTGCAACCACAGTGAGAACCAGCATCCTTACAGCCTTTGGAAGGAGTAGCCAAGGTGGAAGGATCGAAAAACATTAAGATTTGACAATAAGCAGACCACAGATCCTGTACTCAAACGCTAATAAAACTTTTGTAATCATGACTAAATTTTATTGTCACCGTCTGAGACTAGAATGATCATTTTAGGTATAATTAGCAATAAAAAATATATCTAAATAGACAAAAATCACCAAATACAGTTAGGATAAGAAAAACATAAAGATAAGTTTAAGTACATAAAAGTACATTAAATATATATATACACACACACACACACACTTTATAATGTTATCTGTTATATCCCAGGCACCCTCTTGACACAAGAAAGAATAATGCACGAGAGAAAAGCTTGTAGTGGCTTTAGGGCATTGGGATTACTCTACATGACAGGAAGTCAAAGGACCTGCTGATTCATTGTGATGTGCAGAAAACATTTATTCTGGACCACTGCATTTTGGGAAGAGGATTGACTTTCACTATTAATTTATGTGCTATCAACATAAGAAATGTGTTGAAATCCCTGGGGTTCACAAGGTCCTATACAAAGTGAATAGATACAAAGAATAAACTCTGAAGAACACCAGTGTTAGATATGAGGGAGGAAATGAGGAATGAGCAAGGAGACCGAGAAGCAGCAATAAGAAAAATAGAAAGACCACTGAGGAGCATAGTATCACGTTAGTAGGGCGAAGAAATCTTTCAAGGAGAGGGAGGAATCAACAGTGTCAAAAGCCTGGCAGGATGAGTCATATGACAACTGAGAACAATCACTGAATCTAGAAAATACATAACTGGTATATTTGAAATAAATCCAGTATTCTGGCTGAGTAGGCAAGATAGGAGGAGAAACTTTAGGGACAGAAACTGCTGGAGAGAAACTCGAGTAGGCAAGAGAGGTGGGATTCAGGGCATGAGTTGCAGACTGGCAATGGTTAGTGGGGAAACTCTTTAACTTCACAGTAAGAGCAGAGAAATTGAGATAAATGGACAAATTCAGTAACTCAGTTGATGTGTTAGTACTGTACAAATTCCCGTCTGATTGTTTCCATGATCTCAATAGCTGAGACAATGTGCGGAAGGGTTTATGGAAGGTTTAAAGAAAGAGAAAATAAGAAAAAAAAAGTCACTTGAGAGAAGGCTAGGGAAATATAGTATGATTTCTGGGAGTCTCAAAATATTTTGTCCACCTAATATAAAAGGAGTATGTCAAGGCTGTGTATTGTCACCCTGCTTATTTAACTTCTATGCAGAGTACATCATGAGAAACGCTGGACTGGAAGAAACACAAGCTGGAATCAAGATTGCTGGGAGAAATATCAATAACCTCAGATATGCAGATGACACCACCCTTATGGCAGAAAGTGAAGAGAAACTAAAAAGGCTCTTGATGAAAGTGAAAGTGGAGAATGACAAATTTGGCTTAAAGCTCAACATTCAGAAAACAAACATCATGGCATCCGGTCCCATCACTTCATGGGAAATAGATGGGGAGACAGTGGAAACAGTGTCAGACTTTATTTTTTTGGGGCTCCAAAATCACTGCAGATGGTGACTGCAGCCATGAAATTAAAAGACACTTACTTCTTGGAAGAAAAGTTAATGACCAACCCAGATAGCATATTGCAAAGCAGAGACATTACTTTGCCGACTAAGGTCTGTCTAGTCAAGGCTGTGGTTTTTCCTGTGGTCATGTATGGATGTGAGAGTTGGACTGTGAAGAAGGCTGAGCACCGAAGAATTGATGCGTTTGAACTGTGGTGTTGGAGAAGGACTCTTGAGAGTCCCTTGGACTGCAAGGAGATCCAACCAGTCCATTCTGAGGGATATCAACCCTGGGATTTCTTTGGAAGGAATGATGCTAAAGCTGAAACTCCAGTACTTTGGCCACCTCATGGGAAGAGTTGACTCATTGGAAAAGACTCTGATGCTGGGAGGGATTGGGGGCAGGAGGAGAAGGGGACGACCGATGATGAGATGGCTGGATGGCATGACTGAGTCGATGGATGTAAGTCTGAGTGAACTCCAGGAGTTGGTGATGGACAGGGAGGCCTGGCATGCTGCAATTCATGGGGGCACAAAGAGCCGGACATGACTGAACGACAAGGGCTAAAGTGACCTGTATAGTCGTGATTGTAAGCTACCTGAGACATCAAGTTTGTGTGTTTTCCTATGAATCTGTGGGTTCAGGCAAAGCCTCCATTGTCTAAATTCAGTGCTTACAATACGGAGATCACAATGATATCTCTAAATATAGGATATACCTTTAAGGGAAAAAAAATTTTTTTTGAAATGAGACAAATACTGAAGAAATAACTTAAATCAGGAAAGCATTTAGGCAATAGGATTCAGGCTACATGAGCTTCCAAGTAATATTAACATCTGCAATGAAAAATTTGGTTATTAGTGCCCATTAGCACTTTTCAGCAGACAGATCATTCGTTCCATTAGAAAGATACAGCCCTTTGAGGGGCTGCACTAACAAGCTCCATGGGGACTGCATTTATTAAATCATGAAAATTTTCAAAAGTAGGACACGGAGACAGGAGCAATTTCAAGATCAAGTACATGACACTTTCATATCCTTGGTGATTGTGCTCTGGGACTTAATCAATAAATTATGACTTACATGTAAAATTTTTATACCAGACTCTCTTAAGTAAAGACATCTTTGCCAGTCTTTCTGAGTTCTTTCTTCTCTGCACAAGCAAGTACATATACTGTGTGTGTGCATGCGAGCATGCGCACACACACACACGCACGGATAACAAAGCTGGAGGCCAAGAGGGGAGGGAAACGTTTTGCACTACTTTGTAGGAAAGATGGAGAATGGTGAAAAGACACTTAATAATTTGTTCCCTGGGCCCCACAGGAATGTCTCTGGGGAATAGACTGATTTTAAGTGATCAGACTCTAAAATCCTCACATCTAGAGGCTCCTGAATCCTGTCCTTCCGTCAGGACAGAAAAGGTGTCTGGGGCTCATTATCCACTGCACTGGTTCCAGGGAGCAAGTGACTCAGCTCCAGCCATTCCCCCATCTCTGTGAGTTTTCCTCTACATTCAAGCCCAATTTGAGAAAAATACCGGAAGTATACCAAACCCCCTCTTTGAACCAACTATTTTTTTAAAATATAAGTTTATTTATTTTAATTGGAGGTTTAATTACTTTACAGTATTGTATTGGTTTTGCCATACATCAACATGAATCCGCCACAGGTATACACGTGTTCCCCATCCTGAACCCCCCTCCCTCCTTCCTCCCCAGTCATTGTCCCAGTGCACCAGCCCCAAGCATCCAGTATCATGCATTGAACCTGGACTGGCAATTCGTTTCATATACTAGATTATGATTATATATATATATATATACATATATATATATATAATTTACAGAAGAGCAAGACAGAACGCTGGCTGGCAGAAGTCATCANCTTTGCAAACCTATGGACTGCATCACACCAGGCTTTTCTGTCCTTCACTACCTTCCAGAATTTTCTCAAACTCATGTCCATTGACCCGGTGATGCCATCCAACCATCTCATCTTCTGTTGCCCCCTTCTCCTCCTGTCCTCAATCTTTCCTAATATTAGGGTCTTTTCCAATGAGTTGGCTCTTCACATCAGGTGGCCAAAGTATTGGAGTTTCAGCTTTAGCATCAGTCCTTCCAATGAATATTCAGGACTGATTTCCTTTAGGATGGACTGGTTGGATCTCCTTGTAGGCCAAGGAACTCTCGAGACTCTTCTCCGGCACCACAGTTTGAAAGCATCAGTTCTTCAGTGCTCAGCCTTCTTTATAGTCCAGCTCTCACATTTGTGCACAATTGCTTGAAAAACCACAGCTTTGACTATACAGACCTTTCAAGCAAGCAAAGTGACGCGTTTTCTTTTTAATATGCTGTCTGGGTTTATCATAGCTTTTCCTTCAAGGAACAAGCATCTTTTAATTTTATGGCTGCAGTCACCATCCACCGTGATTTTAGAGCCCAAGAAATGAAATCTGCCACTGTTTCCATTTTTTCCCCATCTATTTGCCATAAAGTGATGGGACAGGATGCTATGATCTTGGTTTTTTTGAATATTGATTTTCAAGCCAGCTTTTTTACTTTATTTTTTCACCTTTATCAAGAGGCTCTTTAATTCCTCTTCACTCTCTGCCATTAGGGTGGTATGGTGACACTAGTGGTGAAGAATCTGCCTGCCAGTGCAGGAGACCTACGAGGTGCAGGTTTGATCCCTGGGTCGGGAAGACCCTCTGGAGAGGAAGTGACAACCCACTCCAGTATACTTGTCTGAAAATCCCAAGGACAGAGGAGTCTGGCAGGCTACAGTCCATAGGGTCACAGAATTGGATGTGACTGATGCAGCTTAGCAAACACACATCTGCATATCTGATGTTGTTGATATTTCTCCTGGAAATCTTTATTCCAGCTTGTGGTTCATCTAGTTTGGCATTTCATATGCCTGGATTATAGAATAAAAGTTAGAAAGATAGACTGTTTTGAGAAGTATATCTAAAGATATGAGATAACGGGGAGCTCCGTGCAGATATGATGAAGAAAGACAGGCATTTGAGAGCACAAGTCTGGAAGTTAAAGAGTCGGGCAGTATGTCAGGTATAATTGGTGACAGGAAAAAACTTCTGGAGATTTGATTTATATGTCAACTTGTGAACTGTATAAAAGGCCAATTCTATATTAAACTTAGTTCAGTTCAGTCGCGCAGTCATGTCTGACTCATTGTGACCTCATGGACTGCAGCATGCCAGGCATCCCTGTCCATCACCAACCCCCAGAGCCTACTCAAACTCATGTCCATCGTGTTGGTGATGCAATCCCACCATTTCATCCTCTGTCATCCCTTTCTCCCACCTTCAATCTTCCCCCACATCAGGGTCTTTTCCAGTGAGTCAGTTCTTCTCATCAGTGGCCAAAGGATTAGAGTTTCAGCTTCAGCATTAGTCCTTCCAATGAATATTCAGGACTGATTTCCTTTAGGATGGACTGGTTGGATCTCCTTGCAGTCCAAGGGACTCTTAAGAGTCTTCTCCAACGCCACAATTCAAAAGCATCAATTCTTTGGCACTCAGCTTTCTTTACAGTCCAACTCATATCCATACATGACTACTGGAAAAACCAAAGCTTTGACTAGACAGACCTTTGTTGGTAAAGTAATGTCTCTGCTTTTTAACATGCTGTCTAGGTTGGTCATAGCTTTTCTTCCAAGGAGAAAGCATCCTTTAATTTCATGGCTGCTCTCACCATCTGCAGTGACTTTGGAGCCCCCCAAAATAAAGTCTCTCACTGTTTCCATTGTTTCCCCATCTATTAGACATGAAGTGATGGGACTGGATGCTATGATCTTAGTTTTTTGAATGTTGAGTTTTAAGCCAGCTTTTCCACTCTCCTCTTTCATCAAGAGGCTTTTTAGTTCTTCCTCACTTTCTCCCATAAGAATGGTATCATCTGCATATCTGAGGTTACTGATATTTCTCCCAGCAATCTTGATTCCAGCTTGTGCTTCATCCAGCCTGGCATTTCGCAGGATGTACTCTGCATAGAAGTTAAATAAGCAGGGTGACAATATACAGCCTTGGCATACTCTTTTCCCGATTTGGAACCAGTCTGTTTCTTGTCCAGTTCTAACTGTTGCTTCTTGACCTGCATACAGTTTTCTCAGGAGGCAGACCAGGTGGTTCTTGTGTTCCCATCTCTTTAAGCATTTTCCACGGTTTGTTGTGATCCACACAGTAAAAGGCTTTGGTGTCATCAATAAAGCAAAAGTAGATATTTCTCTGGAACTCTCTTGCTTTTTTGACAATCCAGCAGACATTGGCGATTTGATCTCTGGTTCCTCTGCCTTTTCTAAAACCAGCTTGAACATCTGGAAGTTCACAGTTCATGTACTATTGAAGCCTGGCTTGGAAAATTTTGAGCATTACTTTGCTAGCATGTGAGATGAGTGCAATGGTGCAGTAGTTTGAACATTCTTTGCCATTGCCTTTCTTTGGGATTGGAATGAAAACTGACCTTTTCCAGTCCTGTGGCCACTGCTGAGTTTTCTAAATTTGCTGACATATTGAGTGTTGCACTTTCACAGCATCATCTTTTCAGATTTGAAATGCTCAACTGGAATTCCATCACCTCCACTAGCTTTGTTTGTAGTTATGCTTCCTAAGGCCCACTTGACTTCACATTCCAGGATGTCTGGCTCTAGGTGAGTGATCACACCATCATGAGTATCTGGGTCATGAAGATCTTTTTTGTACAGTTCTTCTGTGTATTCTTGCCACCTCTTCTTAATATCTTCTGTTTATGTTAGGTCCATACCATTTCTGTCCTTTATCGAGCCCATCTTTGCATGAAATGTTCCCTCTTATCTCTAATTTTCTTGAAAAGATCTCTAGTCTTTCCCATTCTGTTGCTTTTCTCTATTTCTTTGCATTAGTAACTTAGTTACTAAATCCCTAAACAGACAACTCAGAACAGGAGTGCAGACCAGAGCCAGCAATTAAACCAGCAGCCATCCTGTAGGCTTTTAATGTTTGTGCTGATGTTAATAACCTTTGCTATATATGTTAACATTAATTGTAACATTAGTAACTAAAATTTGAGTTTAGAGAGATGCTCTGAAATTGGATGAGGGCCTTTGAATAATTTTACATGCTGGCTGACTCATCCTGCTCATAAACTTTCAAATGGTAAATCCTGTGGTCTATTCTCCCTGGCATATAACACAGAGATGTGTCACTCTAAGAAGTTAGAAAATCAGTATCTGTGTTATACTCTATTTGCTCTTTCTTAAATGTAGGGTTCATATTTGAAATCAGTGCCTGGTTATCTATTTGTTTTACCCCAATGATAGTGATTAAAAATTAGACTATCTTCTTTGGTGAGTGCCCTGAAAGTGGACTTTATGCACAATATGTATTCTCCATCCTATCCTAAATATGCCTTCCTATTGTTGAAAATCTGCTGAACACCTTTCATGTAGTAAACAGACCAGAAACTTCATTTACATAAATTTCCCTCATTATTCTCAACACATACTAATGCACTTAAACATATTTCTCATATTGTTAGTGGTAAGTAACAGAGCTAATATTAGATAATACCCTTTATATTGTACTTTATTGAAATAGAGTTTTATAAAATTCTTTCAGGTACAAGATAGGTGATATAAAGAAGACCTGTATGTTGAATATAAGTAAAACCAACTTTCAAAATTAAATTAAATGTTCTTTTCACTTAACTATGAATATCAATTCTACTTTAGTTTTAAAAAATCGTTAGCAAATATTTTAAAAATTGACAATTATCCTCTTCATTTAAAACCAGAAAACCACACCTATCCTTCTGCCCAATTACGTCCAATCAAATTTTGGATTTGAGAGATGATGTACAGACAGGAATTTCATAGCTGATGCTGCAGGTGGCCCATATATCATGGCCCTCCCACTTCAGTGCACACTGAATTGACTTCCAAATGGCTCCACTTGCATTTCTTTGCCTGTAGTTTCCCCAGAAAAAGAACATAGGGAAAAGAAGCTCTAATACTTGGTCCACCCACCTCAGAGCTCTCACCCAGTAATGGACACTAGTTGGTATATAGACACTCCAGGTCCCTTCCTCTCCAGGTAGGTTA
>SJYQ01000325.1:24567-39406 GCA_006410935.1 Redunca redunca | reverse complement strand
TTTGAACTGTGGTGTTGGAGAAGACTCTTGAGAGTCCCTTGGACTGCAAGGAGATCCACCCAGTCCATTCTGAAGGAGATCAGCCCTGGGATTTCTTTGGAAGGAATGATGGTAAAGCTGAAACTCCAGTACTTTGGACACCTCATGTGAAGAGTTGACTCATTGGAAAAGACTCTGATGCTGGGAGGGATTGGGGGCAGGAGGAGAAGGGGACGACAGAGGATGAGATGGCTGGATGGCATCACTGACTCGATGGACATGAGTCTGAGTGAACTCCAGGAGATGGTGATGGACAGGGAGGCCTGGCGTGCTGTGATTCTAGGGTCCCAAAGAGTTGGACACGACTGAGCGACTGAACTGAACTGACTGAACTGATCTCATTCTTTTTTTCAAATGAAATTCCTTGATGACATGTAATCATGAGTTTTTTAGCAGTTGTTTCCTTGCTATCTCTATATCTTCCTTGGTGAGATGTCTCTTTACATCTTTTCCCCATTGTTACGTAATAAACTTCACTTTTTAGAGCAATTTCAGAGTCACTGCAAAATTGAGTGGAAGTTGCAGACACCCTGTATAGCACTCTGCTTCCATACATGTATAACCTCCCCTGTTATCAATATCCCCCTTCAGAGTGGCACATTTGTTATTCACACACCTATATTAACACATCACCATCACCCAAAGTCCATAATGTGCATTTGAATTCACTCATGGTGTTGTATATTCTGTGTGTTTGCATGGGTGTATAAGTATGTACATATACCATTATATTATCATACACAGTATTTTCACTGCCCTAAATGATTACCTCTTCCTTCCTCCCTTCTTGCAAATCTCTGGCAACTACTCATCTCTTAATTCCCTCCAGAAAAAAAGAAAAAAAGGTAGTCACTCAATCATGTTCTACTCTTTATGACCCCATGGACTGTAGCCCACCAGGCTCCTCTGTGCATGGAATTCTCCAGGCAAGAATGCTTGAGTAGGTAGCCATTCCCTTCTCTAGGGGATCTTTCCAGCCTAAGTATCAAACCTGGGTCTCCTGCATTGCAAGCAGATTCTTTACCATCTGAGACATCAGAGAAGCCCAATTCCCTCCATAGTTTTGGCTTTTCCAAATATCATATGGTGGGAAAAATATGTAACTTTTTTCATATTGGTTCCCTTCACTCAGCTGTATGTATCTGTTTCCTCTGTTTTTATTTTTGCTTGATAGTTCATTTCATTTTCATGCAGAATATATTTCCATTGCCTGAATGCACCATATTTTATTTATCCATTTACCTACGATACGACATCTTGATTACTTCCAGATTTAAGCAATTATGAATAAAGTTACTTTAAACATCTCTGTGCAGATTTTTGTGTTGACATAAATTTCAAATCTTTTGGATAAATACCAGGCAGTGCAATTGGTAGATCCTGTCGTTAAAAGGATGTTTAGTTTTTTGAGAAAATATAAAAATTTCAAAGTGACTATGATTTTCTTGAATGAAAATGAATTTTCTTCAGTAATATATGAAAGTTCCTGTTGATTCGCACACTAGCCATTATTTGGTGCTGTCAATTTTCTGGATTTTTAGCCATTCTACTAAGTGTATAATGGTATTTCATTGTTTCAATTTGTATTTTCCTGATAACAGAGATATGGAGTATCTTTTCATCTGTTATTTACCATCTGTCTGTCTGTCTTTGAATAGATATCTGTTAGGATTTTTGGCTTATTTTTAAATAGAGTTGCTTGTTTTCTTACTATTTTAAGAGTTCTTTGGAGCTTTCCTGGTGGCTCAGAGGTTAAAGCGTCTGCCTGGAATGCGGGAGATCTGGGTTCAGTCCCTGGGTCGGGAAGATACCCTGGAGAAGGAAATGGCAACCCACTCCAGTATTCTTGCCTGGAGAATCCCATGGGCAGACGAGCCTGGTAGGCTGCAGTCCACAGGATCGCAAAGAGTCAGGAGCGACTTCACTTTCACTTTCACTTTGTGTATTTCAGAATCACATTATTTTTCCTATATGCACAAAGATTTTCCTCCATTCTACAGGTTGAGTTTTTATATTCTTACCAGTGTCTTTCACAGAGCAAGAATTTGTCTTTTGATCACTATTTGTTTCTATTATCAATTTTTAATTGATGTATAATTTATTTATGTTGTGTTTCTGCTGTACATCAAAGTGATTCAGTTACACACATGTATACATATATACATTCTTTATTCTATCTTTTCCATTATGGTTTATCATGCAATATTGAATATAGTTCCCTGTGCTATATAGTAAGACCTTGTTGTTTATCCATTCTATATATAATAGTTTTCAACTGCTAACCCCCAAATCCCACTTCATCCTTCCCACGTCCTTCTTTCCCTTGGCAACCATAAATCTTTTCTCTGTATCTGAGAGTCTGTTTATGTTTTGTAGTTTGGTTCATTTGTGCCCTATTTTAGCTTCCACATGTAAGTGAGACTGTATTGTGTTTGTTTTTCTCTTTCTAACTTACTTCACTTAGTATGATAATCTCCAAGTCCATCCGTGTTGCTGCAAATGGCATTATTTCATTCTATTTATTGCTGCATATTATTTTGCCAACAAAGGTTGGTCCGTCTAGTCAAGGCTGTGGTTTTTCCTGTGGTCATGTATGGATGTGAGAGTTGGAGAGTTGGCTGAGTGCCAAAGAATTGATGCTTGAACTGTTGAACTGTGGTGTTGGAGAAGACTCTTGAGAGTCCCTTGGACTGCAAGGAGATCCAACCAGTCCATTCTGAAGGAGATCAGCCCTGGGATTTCTTTGGACGGAATGATGCTGAAGCTGAAGCTCCAGTACTTTGGCCACCTCATGGGAAGAGTTGACTCATTGGAAAAGACTCTGATGCTGGGAGGGATTGGGGGCAGGAGGAGAAGGGGGCGACAGAGGATGAGATGGCTGGATGGCATCACCAACTTGATGTATGTGACTTTGGGTGAACTCCGGGAGATGGTGATGGACAGGGAGGCCTGG
This sequence comes from Redunca redunca, assembly GCA_006410935.1. Taxonomy (NCBI): domain Eukaryota; kingdom Metazoa; phylum Chordata; class Mammalia; order Artiodactyla; family Bovidae; genus Redunca; species Redunca redunca. Next base: position 36,414 of record SJYQ01000325.1, on the reverse strand, counting down.
AGTGCTGCAGTTCATGGGGTCGCAAAGAGTCGGACACGACTGAGCGACTGAACTGAACTGATACCATTGTATGTATGTGCCACATCTTCTTTATCCACTTATCTGTTGACGAATTTAGGTTGTTTCCATGTCCTGGCAATTTTGAGTGGTGCTATTGTGAAAATAGGGGTGCGTGGATTTTTTAAATTGTTATTTTGTCCAGATACATCCCCAGGAGTGGAATTGCTGGGTCAGATGACACTTCTGTTGTTAGTTTTCTGAGGGACTTCCACGCTGTTTCCCACTGGGCCTTACTAACGTACATCTCACCAACACTGTAGCAGCATTCCCTTTTCTCCATACCCCCTCGAGCATTAGTTATTTGTAGACTTTTCAATGATAGCCCTTCTGTCTGATGTGAGGTGGTTCCTCATTGTGCTTTGATTTGCATTTCTCCAGTAATTAGCAATACTGAGCATGTTTTTGTGTGTCCATTGGCCATCTGTATGTGTTCTTTAGAGAAATGTGTATTTAGGTCTTCTTCCCATTTCTTCATTGCTTTTAAAAAAAATCATATTGAATTGTATAAGTTGTTTTTCCATTTTGGGTATGAAACCCTTATAGTCATATCAGTTATAAATATTTTCCATTCCATATCTCTACATATTGGAACAGTTTTCAAATTTAATTAAATGCATCATATAAATTTTTTATGATGAAGAGCTTTTGGCTTTTAGTTTAGGGTTGTCATTTTGTGTTTAGGAGGAAAGAGGAGTGAATAGCTGTGTGTCTCTGTGGTTCACCCTGAAGCAAGGCTTAACATTGAATGTTTAAAACAGCAATCCCAGGAACAAGGCCACAAGTAACTCACCTACTGTAAAGTGCAGAATCATGGTAGACTGAAGGATACTCTTACATCACTTATTATTAACTTACACGGTATTAGTAGTTAAATCTGTATCTGGAAACAAAGAAAAGGTGAATTGATGTTTACCGAAAGGAAATTTCTGAGTCTAAATTTTCCTCTGCATATGTGCACGCTAAGTCACTTCAGCCATGTCTGACTCTTTGCAACCGCATGGACCACAGCCCACCACGCTCCTCTGTCCTTGGGATTCTCTTGACAAGAATACTGGAGTAGGTTGCTATGCCATCCCCATGGGATCTTCCTGACCTAGGGATCAAACCTGGGTCTCTTAAGTCTCCTGCATTGGCAGGCAGGCTCTTTACTATTGTCTCCACCCAGGAAGCCATATATTTGCTGGGAATTAAATCCAAGTGAGAATTATTAGGTGGGCCAAATTTCAAGGATCCAGAGTGGGCAAAAAATAAAACCAAACAAAATTAAGTGCTCATTGCCTGGTAAGAAACACTAAATAAAACAAACTTTTTTCCATCCAAAAGAAATGCTTACTAATGATAATGGGTATAAATATTTTCTCTCATTTTTTAGAATATTTTATTTTTGGTTTTTAGAAGTGTGACTATAATATGTCCAAATGACAGTTTAGTTCCACTTACCCTGCCTGTGATTTGCAGAGCTTTTTCTATTCATGAAAAATAACTTTTATCGTGCTGGGAAATACTCTGAAATAATTTCCTCAAATTTTGCTTTTGCTCCATTGTATTTTTTAACTTTATTTTTTCCAGTTTTATTGTGATATAATGGACAATAGCAGTGTTTAAGGTGTAGAGCATAATGATTTGACTTTCATATATGTGATTTTATCGCAAGTTTAGTAAACATTTAACCTTTCATATAGACACAAAATTATAGAAAGATTTTTTCTAGTGATGGAAACTCTTAGCATTTAATCCCTTTAAAACTTTCATATTTAATATATAACAATGGTAAAAATATTTATTCTGCTGTACATCACATCCCTGGTACTTATTAATCTTATAAGTGGAAGTTTATAACTCTTGACTGCCATCATCCAGTCCCTCTAGTCTCAATACCACTGTATCTGATAACCACAACCTGATCTCCTTTTCTTTGAGTCTGTTTGTTTGTTTTATATAATTGACCAATAACACTGTGTTAGTTCCTGCTACACAACATTGATATTTCTATACATCTCAAATTGATTACCATGATAAGTCCAGTTAAAATTTATCACTATAAAACTATATTATGTAGGTATTAACTATAAATCCCACACTGTTCATTTCATACTCTAGCTCACTTATTTTACAATTGGAAATCTGCACTTCCTAATTTCCTTCACCTATTTCTTTTCTGCTCTTCCCCCTTTCCCCCTCTAGCAATCTCCTGTTTGTTCCCTGTATCTGTATCTCTATTTCTGTTTTGTTATATGTTTGTTCATTTTTGATTTCACATATAAGTAAAATCATCACTCTTTGTCCTTCTCTGTCAGACTTATTTTGCTAAGCTTAATAACACTGGGTCCATCCAACCACCTCATGCTCTGTCGTCCCCTTCTCCTCCCACCCTCAATCTTTCCCAGCATGAGGGTCTTTTCAAATGAGTCAGTTCTTTGCATCAGGTCACCAAAGTATTGGAGTTTCAGCTTCAACATCAGTCCTCCCAATGAACACTCAGGGCTGATCTCCTTTAGGATGGACTGTTTGGATCTCCTTGCTGTCCAAGGGACTCTCAAGAGTCTTCTCAAACACGACAGTTCAAAACATCAATTCTTTGGTCCTCGGTTTTCTTTATGATCTAACTCTCGCATCCATACACGACTACTGGTAAAACCATAGCCTTGACTAGATGGACCTTTTTTGGCAGAGTAATCTCTCTGCTTTTTAATATGCTGTCTAAGTTGGTCATATATTTCCTGCCAAGGAGTAAGCATCTTTTAATTTCATGGCTGCAGTCACCATCTGCAGTGATTTGGGAGCCCAAAAAATAAAGTCTGACAGTGTTTCTCATCTATTTGCCATGAAGTGATGGGACCAGATGCCATGATCTTAATTTTTTGAATGTTGAGCTTTAAGCCAAATTTTTCACTCTCCTCTTTCACTCATCAAGAGGCTCTTAAGTTCTTCTTCACTTTCTGCCATAAGGGTGGTGTCATCTGCATATCTGAGGTTAATGATATTTCTCCCAGCAATCTTGATTCCAGCTTGTACTTCTTCCAGCCCAGCATTTCTCATGACATACTCTGCATATAAGTTAAATGAGCAGAAGGACAATATACAGCCTTGATGTACTCCTTTTCTTATTTGGAACCAGTCTGTTGTTCCATGTCCAGTTCTAACTGCTGCTTCCTGACCTGCATATAGGTTTCTCAAAAGGCAGGTCAGGTGGTCTGATATTCCCATCTCTTTCAGAATTTTCCACAGTTGATTGTGATCCACACAGTCAAAAGCTTTGGGATAGTCAATAAAACAGAGATAGATGTTTTTCTGAAACTCTCTTGCTTTTTTGATGATCCAGTGGATGTTGGCAATTTGATCTCTGGTTCCTCTGCCTTTTCTAAAACCAGCTTGAACATCAGGAAGTTCACGGTTCACGTATTGCTGAAGCCGGGCTTGGAGAATTTGGAGCATTACTTTACTAGCATGTGAGATGAGTGCAGTTGTGCTGTAGTTTGAGCATTCTTAAGCATTTCCTTTCTTAGGGATTTGAATGAAAACTAACGTTTTCCAGTCCTGTGATCACTGCTGAATTTTCCAAGTTTGCTGGCATATTGAATGCAGCATTTTCACAGCATCATCTTTCAGGATTTGAAATAGCTCAACTGGAATTCCACCACCTCCACTAGCTTTGTTCATACAGATGCTTTCTAAGGCCCACTTGACTTCACATTCCAGGATGTCTGGCTCTAGGTGAGTGATCACACCATCGTGATTATCTTGGTTGTGAAGATCTTTTTTGTACATTTCTTCTGTGTATTCTTGCCACCTCTTCTTAATATCTTCTTCTTCTGTTAGGTCCATACTATTTCTAACCTTTATTGAGTCCATCTTTGCATGAAATGTTCCCTTGGTATCTCTAATTTTCTTGAAGACATTTCTAGTCTTTCCCATTCTGTTGTTTTCCTCTATTTCTTTGCATTGATCAATGAGGAAGGCTTTCTTATCTCTCCTTGCTGTTCTTTGGAACTCTGCATTCAGATGCCTATATCTTTCCTTATCTCCTTTTCCTTTCACTTCTCTTCCATTCACAGCAATTTGTAAGGCCTCCCCAGACAGCCATTTTGCCTTTTTGCATTTTTTTCCCCTTAGGGATGGTCTTGATCCTTGTCTCCTGAACAATGTCATGAACCTCTGTCCATAGTTCATCAGGCACTATCAGATCTAGTCCCTTAAATCTATTTCTCACTTCCACTACATAATCATAAGGGATTTGATTTAGACCTGAATGGTCTAGTGGTTTTCCCTACTTTCTTCAATTTAATTCTGAATTTGGTAATAAGGAGTTCATGATCTGAGCCACAGTCAGCTCCTGGTCTTGTTTTTGCTGACTGTATAGAGCTTCTCCATCTTTGGCTGCAAAGAATATAATCAATCTGATTTTGGTGTTGACCATCTGGTGATGTCCATGTGTAGAGTCTTCTCTTGTGTTGTTGGAAGAGGGTGTTTGCTATGACCAGTGCATTTTCTTGGCAAAACTCTATTAGTCTTTGCCCTGCTTCATTCTGCATTCCAAGGCCAAATTTGCCTGTTACTCCAGGTATTTCTTGGCTTCCTACTTTTGCATTCCAGTCCCCTATAATGAAAAGGACATCTTTTTTGGTGTTAGTTCTAAAAGGTCTTGTAGGTCTTCATAGAACCATTCAACTTCAGCTTCTTCAGCATTATTGGTTGGGGCATAGACTTGGATTACTGTGATACTGAATGATTTGCCTTGGCAACGAACAGAGATCATTCTGTCATTTTTGAGACTACATCCAAGTACTGCATTTTGGACTTTTGTTGACCATGATGGCTACTGTATTTCTTTTAAGGGATTCCTGCCCGCAGTAGTAGATATAATGGTCATCTGAGTTAAATTCACCCATTCCAGTCCATTTTAGTTCGTTGATTCCTAGAATGTCGACGTTCACTCTTGCCGTCTCCTCTTTGACCACTTCCAACTTGCCTTGATTCATGGAACTAACATTCTAGGTTCCTATGCAATATTTCTCTTTATAGCATTGGACCTTGCTTCTATCACCAGTCTCATCCACAACTTGCAATTGTTTTTGCTTTGGCTCCTTCCCTTCATTCTTTCTGGAGTTATTTCTCCACTGATATCCTGTAGCATGTTGGGCACCTACCGACCTGGGGAGTTCCTCTTTCAGTATCCTATCATTTTGCCTTTTCATACTGTTCATGAGGTTCTCAAGGCAAGAATACTGAAGTGGTTTGCCATTCCCTTCTCCAGTGGACCACATTCTGTCAGTCCTCTCCACCATCACCCGCCTGTCTTGGGTGGCCCCACACAGCATGGCTTAGTTTCATCGAGTTAGACAAGGTTGTGGTCCATGTGATTAGATTGACTAGTTTTCTGTGATTGTGGTTTCAGTGTGTCTGAGAGGCATCAGAGGGCAGATACACTGAAACCATAATCACAGAAAACTAGTCAATCTAATCACACAGACCACAGCCCTGCTATTTACCTGGGGCCAAACTATGGTGGAGCTAATGAAGATAATGGTGACCTCCTTCAAAAGACCCCATGCATGTACTGCTACACTCACAACCCCCAACCCTGCAGCAGGCCACCACCGACCCACGTCTCCTCTGGAGACCCTGGACACTCACAGGCAAGTATGGGTCCATCTCCCATGGGGTGACTGCTCCCTTCTTCTGGGTCCTGGTGCACAAGGTTCTGTTATGCCCTCCAAGGGTCTTTTTCCCAGTCCTGTTTAAGTTCTGGTAGCTTTATGTTGGGTTTAATGGCGACCTCCTCCAAGAGGGTTTATGCCATACCCAAGTCTGCTGCACCCAGAGCCCTGTCCCTGTGGCAGGCCACTGCTGACCCACACCTCCACAGGAGACACTCAAACACAGTTCTGTCTCAGTCTCTGGAATCCCTGGGCCATGGCGCACACAAGGTTGGTTTGAGCCCTCTTAGCATCTCTGGTGGGAATGGGGTTTGATTCTAAACATGAATTCACCCCTCCTACCATCTTGCTAGGGCTTCTCCTTTGCCCTTGGATGCCGGCTATCTTGTCACTGTCACTCCAGTGCCTACCACCTTACTGGGGTTTCTCTGACCTTGGATGTGGGGTATCTCCTCAAGGCCAGTCCAGCAGAGTACAGCCACTGCTCCTGACCTTGGATGTGGGGTAAACAGATAATTAGTGTCTTTAAAATTTGGACTTTCTCATTCTAACCCACTGTGTGCAAGTCAGATAGGAACAGAGATTTTATTGCTGGAGAGAAGTTCTTGAGAGAGGGTTTGAATTCATAGCATAAGTTGGAGGCTGGCCTTCCCTAGGGAGAAAACTCGTGACTCCTTAGTAAGAAAGGCAAGTTGGGATAAATGCAAAGATTAATTAATTAATGTGATAGTAGTGTACAAACTCATTGTTTCTGTGTTCTCAGTTACTGTCACTTATTAGCTGAGACTATGGATGGAAGGACTTATAGAAGCTTAAAGAAAGAAAATAAGGGAAAAAGTTATCTGAGAGAAAACCAGTGAAATACAGTATACTTTCTGGGAACATCAAAGGCCAAATCAATGTGAATACTCATGAATTTAAGGGATCGGAGTCATCATGTTTTGTGTTGTCTCTGGATTCGTGGGTGCAGGCAAAGCCATGCCTCATCTAAATTCAGTGCTTGCAACAATGTGTTTACAACAGAAAGGGACAGTGGCCTCTCTAAATGTAGAACATATATTTCTGGAAAAAGTGTTTTCAAAATGGGACACATACTTAAAAAGTAGATTAAAGCAGGAAAGCATTGAGGCCATAGGATTCCATCTCCAAAGCTTCCCAAGTAATGATTAGTATTTGCAATGAAAATTTTCTATAATTATTACACTTTAACACTTCTCAGCAGACAGAGATTGTTCACTCCCTGAGAGAGATAGATTTCTCTGAGGGGCTACTTTAATAAGGTCCATGGGAGTCATATTTATTACATTATGAATCTTTCTAAAATTAGGATATAGAAGCAGAATCAATATCAAGTACGTACTGCATTCCTATCCTTGGAGACTGTACTATGGGACATAATAGAGTATGACTTATCTGTTAAAAATTTTTATAGCAAGATTCCCTTGAATATGGAGATCTTTGCCATTTTTCTTGAGATTTTCTCCTGCATAAGCAGGTGCACACACACACACACACACAGAGAGAGAGACATAAACTCTTTTAGATAACAAATCAGCAGACCCAGAGGGAAGGGACAGTGTTTGTACTACTTTGTAGGAAAAAAATGGAGAAAAGTAAAAAGAGACATCGTAATTGTTCCCTGAGCTCCACAGGACTGTGTCTAGGGAATGGGTTGGTTTTAGGTGATCAGACTCTAAAGCACTCAAACCTAGAGACTCCCGAATTCTGTTTCCTCTGTCAGTACAGAAAAGGTGTCTGGGACTTATCCTTGTACTTGCTTCAGGGAGCAGGCAACTCAGCTCCAACCATTTCCATCTCTGTGAGTTTCCTATACATTCAATCCCAATTTAATTAATTCCATCAATAGTACCACAACCACTTTGTACAAATTATTATGTTTACAATGGTTACGAGGTACAGAAGATCAGGACAGAAGACTGGAAAGAATTATCAGGTTTAGGAAGAAGGAAAAGCCACCTTCATGAAGACCCTTGCACTGTGCCTGGGGTCTCAGAATAACCTCTGATACTCATGCTGTCTAAATGTAGGTTTCTTACTCCTACTGGTCAGAGTCCCTCCCTGGTCCTGCTTATAGGAAGGGGCTGGTGAAACTCAATGTCCCCGAGTCTTGGTATCAAACAAAAATGGGCAGAAGAGCCATCTAGAGCTGATGCCTCTCCTAACAAATGATGAAGCTGGAAGTGTTGTGTGACTTGTCCTCCACTGTCTTTCATTTCTTCCTCTGCTAAGGACCATCTGCTCCTGGAAATGTCCTCCCACCATAAAGTGAGAACACTGGGGCTCCTTTCTTTGCTGCCCAGTGGGGAGGTGTTAGTAAAGAAAAGGGAGAAATCCTCTAGCTACCTGATAAAGATCCCATTAGTATTTCTTTTGTATCAGAGAAGCTGGTGTAAGTACCAGTTTAACTTATTGTGATTTGTTGTCCAGTGTTACTGTCCAGGGATGGTTGTCCTCCTCTGAGGATAACCCTTTGTCATCCTCGCACAAATATGACTGCCATTGTCACTTGCCAATTTGGGGGGAAATTTCTAGCTGGTAAAAATGTGGTATAATATCCCTACTGCAAAAGATATTTCTCTATTTTGTAATGGTTGAAATTAAATCATTGTTAAGTATCCAAATGCATAAGGAAAATCAGGGTAATCCTATCTTTGTAATGTTACAGTAAGGCATAGTATATCTAAAAACTTGCTCTCAGTTCAGTTCAGTTGCTCAGTCGTGTCCGACTCTTTGTGACTCCATGAATCACAGCACGCCAGGCCTTCCTGTCCATCACCAACTCCCAGAGTTCACTCGGATTCACATCCATCGAGTCAGTGATGCCATCCAGCCATCTCATCCTCGGTCGATCCCCTTCTCTTCCTGCCCCCAATCCCTCCCAGCATCAGAGTCTTTTACAATGAGTCAACTCTTCCCATGAGGTGGCCAAAGTACTGGAGTTTCAGCTTTAGCATCATTCCTTCTAAAGAACACCCAGGACTGATCTCCTTTAGAATGGACTGGCTGGACCTCCTTGCAGGCCAAGGGACTCTCAAGAGTCTTCTCCAACACCACAGTTCAAAAACATCAATTCTTCAGCACTCAGCTTTCTTCACCATCCAACTCTCACATCCATACATGACCACTGGAAAAACCATAGCCTTGACTAGACGGACTTTTGTTGGCAAAGTAATGTCTCTGCTTTTGAATATGCTATCTAGGTTGGTCATAACTTTCCTTCCAAGGAGTAAGCATCTTTTAATTTCATGGCTGCAATCACCATCTGCAGTGATTTGGGAGCCCAAAAAATAAAGTCTGACACTGTTTCCACTGTTTCCCCATCTATTTCCCAAGAAGTGATGGGACCAGATGCCATGATCTTCGTTTTCTGAATGTTGAGCTTTAAGCCAACTTTTTCACTCTCCTCTTTCACTTTCATCAAGCGGCTCTTTAGTTCTTCTTCACTTTCTGCCATAAGGGTGGTGTCATTGGCATATCTGAGGTTATTGATATTTCTCCCAGCAATCTTGATTCCAGCTTGTGCTTCTTCCAGTCCAGCGTTTCTCATGATGTACTCTGCATATAAGTTAAATAAGCAGGGTGACAATATACAGCCTTGACATACTCCTTTTCATATTTGTAACCAGTCTGTTGTTCCATGTCCAGGTCTAACTGTTGCTTCCTGACCTGCATACAGGTTTCTCAAGAGGTAGGTCAGGTGGTCTGGTATTCCCATCTCTTTCAGAATTTTCCAAAGTTTCTTGTGATCCACACAGTCAAAGGCTTTGGCATAGTCAATAAAGCAGACATAGATGTTTTTCTGGAACTCTCTCTTTTTCGATGATCCAGCAGATGTTGTCAATTTGATCTCTGGTTCCTCTACCTTTTCTAAAACTAGCTTGAACATCTGGAAGTTCACGGTTCACATATTGCTGAAGCCTGGCTTGGAAAATTTTGAGCACTACTCTACTAGTATGTGAGATGAGTGCAATTGTGCAGTAGTTTAAGCATTCTTTGGCATTGCCTTTCTTTGAGATTGGAATGAAAACTGACCTTTTCCAGTCCTGTGGCTACTACTGAGTTTTCCAAATTTGCTGGCTAACTTCCTCTACACTACAGTAATTTTATTATTCTCACCTCTATTTCAGCATTTTAATAGTATCATTCTAGTCAATATTTAGGAGGCTAACAGAGTTTTCATGTTCATATTGTCTGACTTCTGTTGTGTATAAGAGAAGAGTTGATGGTCCGCTAACACGAAGTTACTGGAAAGGCATTCTCCATAGACCTAACCTGAGCTTATAAGCTATCAGAGTCCTCTCAGCTAGTTGAGGTGTTGGACCAAAGGGTTTCATTTCTGCAGCAAGTCAAGGAAAGCAGTGATTATTTCCTGTAGAGAGGTAAGATCATTGGAAAGACCCTGTTGCTGGGCAGGATTGAAGGCAGGAGGAGAAGGGGAGGATAGAGGATGAAATGGTTGGATGGCATCACCAACTCGATGGACGTGAGTTTGAGCAAGCTCCAGGAACTGGTGATGGGCAGGAAAGCCTAGTGTGCAGCAGTCCATGGAGTCACAAATAGTTGGACATGACTGAGTGACTGGACTGAACTGAACTGAGGAGATGTTCTAGGACTAATGTGTATATAAAGATACAACCCTCTGATAGTCATCTTGCAATGTAAAATTATATATAATGCTTATTAATGCTGCTTATAATTTTCTTACTATATAAAATTTTCTCGGTATATATAGTACAATGCAATTTAAATATATTAACCGCATCTCCTCTAAGGTATATTCTAATATGTGACAAGTATATTCTTTTAACCTGTAATGACAACATATCTGAAATACAGAATGAATTTTAGAGATATTGAGTATTGGGAGCTGGACTTAGAAACTAATGTCAAATAACTGGGAGATCCCAATAGAGATGACAAAGAAAGACAGTTATTTGAAAGCCCAAGTCTGGGAGCCAAAGAATCAGGCAGTGTTATCAGGGAGCTACTACTTGTAAGATAACCCAAGCTACTGCAGATTAGATTTATCTGCAAATAAATGAATTTGTACAGAAAGAAAATTCTACATCTAACTAAGTCGCTACATCCCTAAGCAGACAACTCAAGACAGGAAGATAGACCAGAACCAGCAGTTAAACCAACAGCCAGTGTAGAGAACTTGAATGCTGGGATGCTCATGCTGACATTTATTGTAACATTAGTACCTAAAACTTGAATGTTACAGGCAAGCACTGATATAGGATGAAGGCTTTGGAGTCACTTTCATTAGCTGGCTGACTCAACCTGCTTGAGAGTATCTATGATTTCATGTATGTATGACATATGTTCACATATTTTGCCCAATTTAAATTGGATTATCTATCTTTTCAGTATCAATATACAGAAATTCTTTACATATTCTGAATATGAACACTATTGATTGCATATGTTATAAATATTTCCTTCCACTCTGTAGATTTCATTTTTATTCTCTTAATGATGCCTCTAAGTAGACAGGAGTTAGGCTCTTAATTTTATCAATCTTTCCTTTAATATCGCTGAGGCTTTCACTATAAATCATTAATTAATGTTCTACAAAGCTTGTTTTCATTTTTTATGATTAATTCAAAAAGCTACCTGATTTTTTGTAGTATACTGGTAGAAGTCATGTTTTAGGTTTTATCCACTTTGATAGTCAATTGATCCAGAATTACTTATTAAAAACACCAGTGTCTTTGTCTTGGTTCAAGTATGTATGTGTGTATTTGTGTGCATACATTTCTGAGTTTCTGAGTAAACCTTGCTGTTTGATGGATCTGTTTATTTATCTTGCTCCAATACAATATTGACTGACTGTATAAAGGCACTATAACCTTGTAGGGCTCAGTATTCCACAGAGTAAGTACTTTTACTTCAAACTTTAAAATTGCCTTATTCTTCTTCATCTTTTATAATTTCATATGAAATTTATAGTTAGGCTCTCAATTTCTATACCTGAACTAACATTGGATTCTGATTTTTATTTTATTGAACCAATAGAACAATTTGGAGAGATTTTCAATCTTTACAAAATGACCATTCTGTAAACAAATTATGTAAGTCTCCCCATTTGTATATCATCCTTGAGCCC
>SJYQ01000325.1:0-24533 GCA_006410935.1 Redunca redunca | reverse complement strand
AGACCATCTATAAATATTTATTTTTAATATATGCAAGTGTGTTTTCAATAATTATATTATATTTTCCATTTTAAATCCTAGCCCTTCTATTTTTTCTTTTTGTCTTAGTGTCAGATGGTGCCTGAATCAACATTAAAAAGAAGTGGTTTTAATAAAGCCTGTTAAAGTCATTTCCTAACTCAAAAGTTTTACTATCATTATTAATGTTTTTGTATGTTTTTCTGGGATAAACAAGTTTCCTGCTGTATAAAACGTACTTATTTCATAGGGAATAAGCACACCATGCATTTTCATCTTTTAGCAGATATTTATCATGACTTTGTAGCATCTTTATATGCCTACCAATGCTTAGGTCTTATATCAGTATTGCTACTACAGTCACTGTAGGCATAAACCCTTTTTTTTTCATTATTTTATTATCAGTCTTCTTTGGGTTGGGTGTTCAATATGCTTGTTTGCATTTATGTTTGGGTGTGAGTGTTCTAAGAAGTTTATAAGTAGATTTTCTGTTTTTAATCTGATATGGTCATCTCTGTCTTTTGCTGGATGAATATAATTCATTCACATTTGATACATTAATGGATATACATAGACTTATTTATATCAGCATATTTTGTGTTTCTAAATATCAACAATTTTTTTTTGCTTCTCTTTTTCTATTTTCTTGCCTTTTACCTTCCTTTTGATTGATAATGCTTTAATGTTTCATTTGTTGGCACTGTAATTTGAAAATCATAGATTCTACATCATTTTCTATTGATGGTAATCTATAAGTGCTAACATCAACATTAATAATTTATTGTAATGAATTTAAAATCTTTCAGTATTATGAGCCTCTTCCAGTCCAGCGTTTCTCATGATGTACCCTGCATATAAGTTAAATAAGCAGGGTGACAATATACAGCCTTGACGTGCTCCTTTTCCTATTTGGAACCAGTCTGTTGTTCCATGTCCAGTTCTAACTGTTGCTTCCTGACCTGCATACAGATTTCTCAAGAGGCAGGTCAGGTGGTCTGGTATTCCCATCTCTTTCAGAATTTTCCACAGTTGATTGTGATCCACACAGTCAAAGGCTTTGGCATAGTCAATGAAGCAGAAACAAATGTTTTTCTGGAACTCTCTTGCTTTTTCGATGATCCAGCGGATGTTGGCAATTTGATCTCTGGTTCCTCTGCCTTTTCTAAAACCAGCTTGAACATCAGAGAGTTCACGGTTCACGTATTGCTGAAGCCGGGCTTGGAGAATTTGGAGCATTACTTTACTAGCATGTAAGATGAGTGCAATTGTGTGGTAGTTTGAACATTCTTTGGCATTGCCTTTCTTTGGGATTGGAATGAAAACTGACCTTTTCCAGTCGTGTGGCCACTGCTGAGTTTTCCAAACTTGCTGGCATATTGAGTGCAGCATTTTCNTGCAAGGAGATCCACCCAGTCCATTCTGAAGGAGATCAATCCTGGGATTTCTTTGGAGGGAATGATGCTGAAGCTGAAACTCCAGTATTTTGGATACCTGATGCGAAGAGTTGATTCATTGTAAAAGACTCTGATGCTGGGAGGGATTGGGGGCAGGAGGAGAAGGGGACGACCCAGGATGAGATGGCTGGATGGCATCATGGACACGATGGACGTGAGTCTGAGTGAACTCCGGGAGACGGTGATGGACAGGGAGGCCTGGCGTGCTGCGATTCATGGGGTCGCAAAGAGTCGGACACAACTGAGCGTCTGAACTGAACTGAACTGATGAGCCTCTTCAAAAAGGTAGTATGCTTCATGTTCAAATACATCTCTTCATTTTTTTTAAATTTTACTTTTATAATTTTAAGCATCAAAATCATTTTATAGCTCATAAGTTATTAAATATAAGGTCATATTTCATAATAATGTTTGTTCAATATTATTTATATGTGTTTGATTAACTCTGAATTCACTTCTGTGCTTATTAAGGAAGAATTTTTATTAGAATACTAAAGAGATATATGCCCCAAAAGTTTATAATTTACACATGATAAATCTCTTCTTTTGTTCTCATTCCTTCAAGAGAGTTCCTGCGGTTGTCACGTTCTTGACTGTGAGCTTCCCTGGCTCTTGGTATATATTTAATACCTTTTGTCTTCAGATCTTGTGCTGCTGATAAGAAATCTGCTGTCAGTGAAATTGTTGTTCCTGTGTAGATTCTTTTCTTTTACCTTTAATTTTTTTTAATATTTCCTTTTGATCTCAGAGCAATTAAATACTGAAATACTGTATGAAAACTTTTAAGGAGGCAAATAAAATTATGGTATTTATTAAATATTAAAACTTATTTTAAAAACTAACAGTAATTTGCAGGTATCCCTAGGAAACTATTTTTTAAGAAACAGGAAAATATGGTCAAATATTTGTGTTTGTTTATATTTATTAAGAATTTATATTTAATCTATCTTAATCTCAAATTTTTGATATTAAGATTAATTTTATCTTCAATTATCGGAAGTTCTTCGATGTCGTTATGGGTACATTTACCTTTACTGTGCTCTTTAAGAATATATTTTTTGGAGAAGGAAATGGCAACCCACTCCAGTGTTCTTGCCTCGAGTAGGCTACAGCCCATGGGGTCGCAAAGAGTGGGACACGACTGAGCGACTTCACTTTCATACAGAATAAAATGCTGGATTCCACATCATTAACAATTAAAAAAAATACATTTTTATCATGTTGGAGATTAAGTAAGGTCTTTCTACATTCTGGAGTATTTTTGGTTAACCTCTTCTAATACCGCTTCTTCAGTTCAGTTCAGTCACTCAGTCGTGTCTGATTCTGCAACCCCATGGACTGCAGTATGCCAGGCCTCCCTGTCCAGTCACCAGACAGGTCAAATCCAACATCCAGAATTCTGTGAGTGTAAAGTATATTCTGCTCCTTTTGGCAGTGAGTGTATGTCAGAAGTGAAGACTATCTTTTTTAGAACTGCTCCAGAGGTAAGGAGTGGGGATGGAAGTTAGGACAAGTTAAAACGCTATAGATCTCTCCCACTGATTTTCAGGTTGATGGTTTTTCCGTATTAAGCATGTTTGCTGCTGCTATAGCTTTTGATTCGACTCCAGGAATCCAAAGAAGCTTATTTTGACAGGGTTTTCCATTTTATATGTTGCTTTTCTAGAGAGAAGTACTTTTTTGATTTTTCTATTCCATCTTTTAACCCATGTCCCTCCAGGGAGTTAATAATTTCCTGATCTTACTCAGACATTTTAGCAAGTGGTCTGTAAAGATATTCAATTTTTCAGTTAACGACAGGTGTCAACCCCTTACTTTTTCTTAAAGCAGAATTTTTACATTTATATATAGGAATATGTACTGCTCATGGCTCAAATTTTTCAGTACAGTTGAGTGATTAATGTTGTGTGGAAAAAGGCTAATGAAAGTCAGTAGCTATATTATCTGTCAAAATGCATGGAAATTAGAACTTTTAATTCCCATTAGCCTCTTCCCAATATATACACTGTTATGTATTAGTTCAGTCTTGTTCTAGGTCCCAGAGGACACTTCCAGAATTCTTTGTACAGTGTGTCTTCTTAATTTTGTAAATGTATTGCTACTTTCCTTGATCTGTATTTTTAGTGTGAATTTTCTTTCTAGGATCACTTCTTCCCTGTTTGAAATGAAATCTTGGAATTTCCTTTAGTAAGAATAGTTGAATCCAGACTGTCTCAGCTCAAGACTAGTTTTGTGTGCATGCTAAGTCACTTCAGCTGTTTCTGCCTCTTAGCTGTTTTTAAAGAAGAGGGTGGTGTAGGGTATGTAGTCTCTCATCTCGCCAGAAACTGAAGTCTAAGTCTCAATGTTTGTAAACTATATCCTTCAAATTTGAACAATTGACTTTTAACTTCCCATTTCACAATTGAGGAAAATGGTTTTCTTATGATTTCTTGTAATTCACCTCCCATAACAGCTGATTTTTGTTGGCTTTTGTAACATTCATTTTACATTGTTTAGTCATTATCCTTACCACAATTTTGACCATTCTTCCCCTACTAAAATGAAGTTAATTCTGCATGATAGTTCTCTAATCACAATTCATGCATATATCTGCAATATACAATTGGCTGGAAAAGATTTTTTTCCACGATATATGTTGGAGTCATATTTTATGAGTTTATACATGCATCAAAATTACATATATGTATGTGTATCTCTGAATGTATATATAGTGACTATATTTTACTGTAATAATATATTAATAGTAATTTTATATATTATACATAATATATATGGGGCTTCCCAGTGGGGTGCTAGTTGTAAAGAACCCACCTGCCAATGCAGGAGATGTAAAAAATGCAGGTTTCATCCCTGAGTTGGAAAGACAGATCAGCCAGAGGAGGGCATGGTGACCTAGTATTCTTGCCTGGAGAATCCCATGGACAGAGGAGCCTGGTGGGCTACAGTTCATAAGGTCACAAAGAGTCAGATATGACTGAAGCGACTAACACACACACACACTGATACATGTAAATGTGTTCTTGTTCAGTCACATAGTCCTATCCAACTATCTGCAACCCCATGGATTACTGCATGGCAGTCTCCCCTCCTTCACTGTCTCCTGGTTGTTCAAATGCATGTCCATTGAGTGACGATTCCATCCAACCATCTCATCCTCTATCACACCCACCCCCCACTCCTGTCCTCAATTTTTCCCAGCAGGGTCTTTTCTAATAAGTCAGCTCTTCACATTAGGTGGCCAAAATATTGGAGTTTCAGCTTCAGCATCAGTCCCTCCAATGAACATTCAGGGTTGATTTCCTTTAGGATGGACTAATTTGATCTTGCTATCCAAGGGACTCTCAAGAGTCTTCTCCAACACCATGATTCAAAAGCATCAGTCTTTCAGTGCTCAGCCTTCCTTATAATCCAACTCTCACATCCATACATGACTACTGGAAAAACCAGTTTTTTGACAATATGGACATTTGTCAGCAAAGTGATGTCTCTGGTTTTTAATATGCTGTCCAGGTTTGTTATAGTTTTCTTTCCAAGGAGGAATTGTCTTTTAATTTCATGGCTTCGGGCACTGTCCAACAAAGATCTGGAAGATTTGGGTTCATGTACTTTTGAAGCCTGTGCACAGTGATTTTGGAGCCCCCCAAAAGAGAATCTGCCACTTTTTCCATTTTTTCCCCATCTATCACCATCAAGTGATGGGACAGGTGCCATGATCTTCATTTTTTGAATGCTGAATTTTAAGCAAGCTTTTTCACTCTCCTCTTTCACTTTCATCAAAAGGCTCTATATTCCTCTTTGCTTTCTGCCTTTAGGGTAGAACCATCTGCATGTTCAAGATTATTGATATTTCTCCTGGCAATCTTGACTCCAGGTTATGATTCATCCAGCCTGGCATTTCACAGATGTACTCTGCATATAAGTTAAATAAGCTGGGTGACAATATATAGCCTTGACAAACTCCTTTCCCAATTTTGAACCAATCTGTTGTTCCATGTCCAGTTTTAACTGTTGCTTCTTGACCTGAAAACAGGTTCCTCAGGATGCAGGTAAGATGGTCTGGTATTCCCATCTCATGAAGACTTTTCCACAGTTTGTTGTGATCCACACAGTCAAAGGCTTTAGCATAGTCAATAAAGCAGGAGTAGATTTTTTCTGGAACTCTCTAGCTTTTTTATGATCCAATGGATATTGTTAATTTGATCTCTGGCTACTCTGCATTTGGAAATCCAGCTTATAGATCTAGAAGATTTTGGCTCATGTACTTTCGAAGCCTAGTTTGAAAGAGTTTGAGCATTACTTTGTTAGCATTTGAAATTTGTGCCACTGTATGATAGTTTGAATATTCTTCCATGTTGTCTTACTTTGGGATTGGAATGAAAACTGATTGTTTCTAGTCCTGGGGCCACTGCTGAGTTTTCCAAATATGCTGGCATGTGGAGTGCAGCACTTTAACAGGATCATCTTTTAGGATTTTTAATAGCTCAGATATATTTCCATCACTGCACTAGCTTTGTTTATATATATTATATAAACATGTAATATATGTAATATAATAATGTTGCAGGAAGAAGGACCCCTCCAAGAGTCTAGGAATAAATTGTCAATATGTGAATAGCTTCACTTTAGTCTTAAGTGTTCTATAGAAAGTTAATACACTGTTCATTTGGAGAAAATAAGTGATAAGCCAAAAATGAATAAAAACTAGTGAAACCTATATACTACTTATCTGTAATAGCAACCTACTCCAGTATTCATGCCTGGAAAATCCCATGGACCGAGGAGCCTATGAGGCTACAGTCCATGGGGTCGCAAAGAGTCAGACACGACTGAGCAACTTCACTTTCACTTTCACAATAAAAAGTAAGAAACAAAAAGGCAAAGAAATTTTGAATAAAAAAACTTCAGGGAGGTAGGGACAACACAAGCTTCCTCTGAATTCACTTCGCATAAATAACACCTATTTTCATTGCTGTCCAATCCTGACTTTCCTATCATACTTCAGGCCTTTGCAGACTGTCATTGGCAATGGAAGGCAACCAATCACAGATCACAGAATTCATCCTGGTGGGATTCCAGCTCAGCAAAAATATGGAATTGCTCCTCTTTGGTATCTTCTCCCTGTTATACATCTGCAACCTGCTGGCAAATGGCATGATCTTGGGACTCATTTGCCTTGACCCCAGATTGCACTCCCCCATGTATTTCTTCCTTTCCCACCTGGCCATCATCGACATATCCTTTCCTTCCAGCAATTTGCCCACGTTGCTGGAAAACCTAGTGAAACACACAAAAAACATCTCCTTTGACCCTTGCACTGCGCAGATGCTTTTCAATCTGACTTTCGGATCTGTAGAGTGCCTCATTTTGTTGGCGATGTCCTATGACAGGTATGTGGCGATCTGCCGTCCCCTCCAGTACATGGTCATCATGAACTGGAGAGTGTGCTCCATCCTGGCCATTGCTTACTGGGTGGGTGGATTTGCCCTGGCCTTGGTCCAAGTAATTCTCTTGTTAAGATTACCCTTCTGTGGTCCCCAGAAGGTGAACCACTTCCTCTGTGACATTCGCTCTGTCCTCAAATTGGCCTGTGGTGACATCTGGATCAATGAAATGTTTCTCTTTGCTGATGGCATTCTTATCTTAGTCGGGCCTCTTGCCCTGATGTTGGTCTCCTATATGCGTATCCTCTGGGCCATCCTGAAGATCCAGTCAAAGGAGGGCCGCCAGAAAGCCTTCTCCACCTGCTCCTCCCACCTCTGTGTGGTTGGGTTCTACTTTGGCATAGCCATGATCGTTTACATGGTTCCCGACAACAGTCAACGAGAAGAACACCTGAAGATCCTTTTCCTGTTTTACACTCTTTTCAACCCATTGCTGAACCCTCTTGTCTACAGTGTACGGAATGCTCAAGTGAAGGCTGCCTTCCACAGAGTATTGCAGAAAAAGAGGACAACGTGAAGCAGTGTCCAGTTTTGGTTCAGTGCATTCTTTTCCCTTCAGAGATGTGATTGCTGGTGCAAGAAAACTCAAAATTCCCCAGAAAGAGGCATGATTTAGTGATGAGCATTGCTCCAGAGTAGCATCAGCATGATGGAAGAATGGGAATCCCTAAGCCTCCATTCCTCCATGGAGACAAGAACATATAGACCTAATTTCCTTTGTGAAAACACCAGAAGTTGGATAATAGAATGCAGTACCCAGAAAAGCACAATGCCAAGAAGAGATACAATAGGTGTTCAGGCAAATTTATGGTATTGTGTCCTCCATACCTACTTCCCTTCTGCAGCAATGTGTCGGGAATAGGAGAAAATCTCCACCTCCCAGATCTCCCTCAAGGGGGAAAAAGAAGAATGTATCATTCAGACTACTTTCAGCTTTTCAGGGAGTGGTCTGAGAGTTTGTTAGTTGTCTTGCCTCTGATGCACTGATGGAAGTGGCAGTTTGGACTCCTGGTTAGGATCCCTGAGAAAACCTGCAAGGAACGAAACTTTTTAAAGATATAGAGATACTTTGGATTTTCAAAATTCTCGGAGATGTGCACTGGTATCTCATTCTTGTCTTAACGTAAAATTTCTTGTTAATGTGTGATATTGAGTTTCCTTGCAGTTGCTTCCTGGCCATCCATATATCTTCTTTGATGAGCTGTCTGTTTAGGGCGGCAAAGCATTACTGATTCAGTGGACATGAATTTGAGCAAATTCCTGGACGTAGTGAAAGTAAGAGGAATCTGGCATGCTCAGTCCCCGGAGTCGCAGGTTTGGACATGACATAGCAAATGAACAAAGCAACAACAACTCTTTACATCTTTTGCCCATTTTTATGTAATGAATTTTATTTTTAAAGAAATTTTTGATGACAGCAAAATTCAGTGGAAGAGACAGAAATGCCCTACACACCCCCTACCTCCCCACATGTATAAGCTCCCCCATTACCAACGACCCTCCTTAGAGTGGCATGTTTGGTATTATTCATGCACCTATATTAACAGATCATCATCACCCGAAGTCTATAGTGTACATTCGAATTCACTCATGATGTCATATATTCTGTGTTTTGGACAAGTGTTTAATTATGTGTATCCACATTATATTATCATACTCAACATTTTCAGTGCCCTAAAAATCACCTCTGCCTTCCTCCCTTCAGTTCTAATCCCTGACAACCACTGATCTCTTAATTGCTTCCATAGTTTTGGCTTTTCCAAATATTTGGGAAGGAATTGTAGAGTATGTATATATCAAGTAGTTTTCCACATTGGCTCTGTTCACTCAGTCGAATGCCTTTAAGTTTCCTCTTTTTTTTTCTTTGCTTGATAGTTCATTTCTGAACTCTCTTCCATTGTCTGGATGCACCACACTTTATCCATTTGCCAACTGAAGCCCACTTTGATGGCTTCCAAGTTTAGGCAATTATGAACAAATCTGCTTTAAACATCTCTGTGCAGGTTTTTGTGTAGACACATGTTTTCAAATCCTTTGTATACATACCAAGTACTACATTTGGTAGACTGTATAGTAAGAGTAGGTTTAGTGTTTTTTTAAAACTATGAAATTGCCTTTCAATGTGACTGTATCATTTGACATGAATGAAAATGAATTCCACTTCAGAAGTATGTGAAAGTTCTTATTGATCCACATCATTATCAGTGGTGTTGTTGGTGCTCTGGAGTTTAGCCATTCTACTAGGTGTATAGTGATAATTCATTGCTGTCTTCATTTACTTCCCTCATGATAGAGATATGGTGCATCTTTTCATGTGCTCATTTGCAATCTGTCCGTATTTTTTTTTCAGTAAGTGATTTTTCATTTTTAAAATTTATTTTTAAATTAAAGGCTATTTTTCTTCTTTTAATTTTAGAGTTGGAGGAAAATTGCTTTACAGTGTTGAATAAACATTGTAAACATGCTGCCATACAACATGAGTCAGCCACAAGTACACATAAGCCCCCCCCTTATTGAGCCTCCATTCCCCACTGCTGCGCCATTCCGTCCCCCTAGGCTGCTGAGTCCAAGTGTTACACAGCAGCTTTATGCTCGCTGTCTATGTGAACAAGGTCATGTGTGTGTTTCAGCACTACTTCCTCATTGCATCCCACCTTCTCCTTTCCCCACTGTGTCCACAACTCTTTTCTCTATGTCTGCTTCTCTGTTCCTGCCCTGCAAATAGGTTCATCAGTACCACTTTTCTAAATGACATATAGCTATATAAATATGGTAATATACAATATTTGTTTTCCTCTCTCTGACTTACTTCACTCTGTATAACAGATTCTAGGTTTATCTACCTCAGTTTCAGTTCAGTTCAGTTCAGTCGCTCAGTCGTGTCCAACTCTTTGCGACCCCATGAATCGCAGCATGCCAGGCCTCCCTGTCCATCACCAACTCCAGGAGTTCACTCAAACTCATGTCCATCAAGTCGGTGATGCCATCCAGCCATCTCATCCTCTGTCATCCCCTTCTCCTCCTGACTCCAATCCCTCCCATCATCAGAGTCTTTTCCAGTGAGTCAACTCTTCTCATGTGGTGGCCTTATGATTATACAGTGGAAGTGAGAAATAGATTTAAGGGACTACCTCAGTTTAGCTGACTCAAATTCATTCTTTTATATGGCTGCATAATATTCCATTGTATGTAAGTAGTCTATCTTCCTTATCCATTTATCTGTCAGTGGACATCTAGATTTCTTCTGTGTCCTGGCTTCTGTAAATAGGGCTGCAATGATCACTGGGGTACCAGTGTCTTTTTGCTTAGAGTATATGCACAGTAGTGGGATTGCTCGGTCATATGGTAGTTTTATTCCTAGTTTTTAAAGGAATTTCCATCCTGTTCTTCATAGTGTCTGTATCAATTTACATTCCAACCAACAGTGCAGGAGGATTCCCTTTTCTCCACACCCTCTCCAGCATTTTTTGCTTGTAGATTTTTTGATGATAGCCATTCTGACCAGTATGAGGTGATACCTCGTTGGAGTTTGGATCTGCATTTCTCTGATAATGAGTGATGCTGTGCATGTTTTCATGTGTTTAATGGCCATTGATATGTCTTCTTTAGAGAAATGTTTGTTTAGGTCTTGTGCTCATTTTTTGACTGGGCTGTTTATTTTTCTGATATTGAGCTTGCATGAGCTGCTTGTATATTTTGAAGATGAATCCTTCATTTGCAATTATTTCTCCCATTCTGAGGGTTATCTTTTCATCTTGTTAATAGTTTCCTTTGCTATGCAAAAGCTTTTAAGTTTAATTATGTTGCATTTATTTATTTTGCTTTTATTTCCATACTCCAGGAGGTGAGTCAAAGAATGTCTCACTGCAGTTTCTGTCAAAGAATGTTCTGCCTATGGTTTCCTCTAAGAGTTTTATTGTTTCTGGCCTTTCATTTAGGTCTTTAATCCATTCTGAGTTCATTTTTGTGTATGGTGTTGGGGAGTGTTCTAATTTCATTCTTTGGGTGAGCTGCCTGTTTTCCCAACACACTTATTAAAGAGACTGTATTTTCTCCATTGTATATTCCTGTCTCCTTTGTCAAAAATAAGGTGCCCTTCGGTGTGTGGGTTTATCTCTGGGCTCTCTGTCTTATTCCATTGGTCTATGTTTCTGACTTTGTCCTCAGTACTTTATTCTTTTTAATGCAGAGATCAATAGAATTATTTCCTGAATTTCTACTTTTGACCTTATATTGTTAGTATATACAAATGCAACAGATTTCTGTGTATCAGTTTTGTATCCTGCAACTTTGCCAAATTCACTGATGAGCTCTAGCAGTTTTCTGGCATCTTTAGGATTTTCTATGTATACGGTAGTGTCATCTGCACACAGTGACATTTTTACTTCTCTTCCAGTTTGGATTCACTTTATTTCTTTTTCTTCACTGGCTTCCATGTCTAGGACTTCCAAAGTTATATTGAATAAAAGTTGCAAGAGAGGAATCCTTGTCTTGTTCCTGATATTAGAGAAAGTGCTTTCAGCTTTTCACTGCTGAGTATGATATGAGAGTTTGTCATGTATGACCTGTATTATGTTGAGGTGTGTTCGCTTTGTGCCCACTTTATGAAGAGTTTTATTAATCATAAATGGATACTGCATTTTATCAGAAACTTTTTCCTCTACTGAGATAATGGTATGATTTTTATTATTCAGTTCATTAATATGGTGTATCACACTGATTAATTTGCAGATATTGAAAAAAATCTTTGCATCCCTGGGATAAATCCCCCTTGATCATGGTGTATGATCCTTTTAATGTACTGTTAGATTCATTTCCTGGTATTTTGTTGAGGATTTTCTGTCTATGTTCATCAATAATATTGACTGTACTTTTCTTTTCTCATGGTGTCTTTGTCCAGTTTGGGTATCAGGGTGATTGCAGCCTCATAGAATGAGTTTGGAAGTATTCCTTCCTCTGAAATTTTTTGGAATAACTTTGGAGGATTAGGTGTTAATTCCTTTCTACATTTTGGATGTAACTCACCTGTGAAGGCAACTTATGCTGGACTTTTGTTTACTGGGACTTTTTAAATCACTGGTACCATATCAGTGCTTGTATTATAGTTGGTCTGTTCATATTTTTTCATTTCTTCCTGTTCAGTCTTGAGAGACCGTATCTTCCTAAGCATTTGTGCATTTCTTCTAAGTTATATATTTCATTGGCATATACTTGTTTGTGGCCCTTATAGTCCACGAACTTCCCGCTTTTGACCTAGGACACTGGTCTTTTGCTGCTGCCCTCAGACTGCAGCTTACACTATCTGCTATCCTGGTAACCAGACCTTTGATTCAGACTGAACTGCAACACTGGTTCTCTTGAATATCCAGCTTGATGAGTGCCGGCCTAGGGGCTTCTCAACCTCAAGCAGGAGGATATTAGACATTGGAGAGGGAAGCAGGGGTGACTTAAGGTTTCTGCTGTGCTGTCTTTTCCACCCCTGGCTACCGAGCTGCAGAGAAGGCAGTAGCTGCTGCCCCTGTAGGCTGCCCTGTTCTCCCTGAAGAGTCTCACTTGCTGACCGGGTATGTTCAAGAAAACATAGGGGTAAGACATTTGAGACAGAAATTGCTGGAGAGAAGTTCTTGAGTTGGCAAGAGTGATGACATTTATAGTATTAAGTGATAGACTGGCCTTTGCTGGAAAAAACTAACTCCATAGGAAGAGGAGATGAGATAAATACACAAATTCATT
Source organism: Redunca redunca (assembly GCA_006410935.1). Classification (NCBI taxonomy): domain Eukaryota; kingdom Metazoa; phylum Chordata; class Mammalia; order Artiodactyla; family Bovidae; genus Redunca; species Redunca redunca. The sequence continues at coordinate 11,884 of SJYQ01000325.1, read as the reverse complement.
AACTTAGTGTGTGTGTTAAGATTGTATAAACTGTCTTCTGATTGCATCCATTTTCTCAGTTACTCTCATTCAATAGCTAAGACTATGCATGGAAAGATTTATGGGAGATTTAATGAAAGAGAAAAAAGAAAAAAATACCTGAGAGAAGAGATAGGAAATACAGTAGGATTTCTGGGCACATCAAAGGCCAAATTGATGTGAATTCTCATGAATTTCAGGGATCTGAGTCATCATGTATTTTTGTTTTTTCTGTGGATCTGTGGATGCAGGCAAAGCCATGCATTATCTACACTCAATGCTTACAACACTGCACTTACAACAGAGAGGGAACAATGGCCTTTCTAAATGCAGGGTGTATATTTAGGGGAAAATGTTTTCAAAATGGGACAAATACTGAAGGAATAGTGTAGAGCAGGAAAGCATTTAGGCAATATGATTCAATTTACATCATTTTCCAAGAAGTGAGTAATATTTTCAATAGAAAACTTTGATAATTATTACATATTAACACTTTTCAGCAGATGGGGATAATTCACTCCCTGAGAAAGATCCAATCCTTAGAGGGGCTACCTTAATAATCTCCATGGGAGGTCACATTTATTGCATCATGAATCCATCTTTCCAAAAGTAGGATATGGAGACAGGATCAATTTCAAGATCAAAGACATAATACATGTATATCCTTAGGAATTCTACTGTGGAACATAATCAATGAAATGAAATTTATCACTTAGAGTTTTATTTCAAGAGTCTCTGGAGTACAGACATCTTTGCCATTCTTCCTCAGTTCTTCTCTGCAAAAGCAGGTTCACACATGTGCACACACGTGCACATTCACACACACACACACACACACACTCACAGATAATAATGCAAGAGACCCAAGAGAGGAGGAGGAGGAAAGACACAGAATGGTGAGAATATGGTTTGTAATTTGTTCCCTGGATGCCACAGGTATGTCTCTGGGGAATGGGTTGCTTTCATTTAATCAGACCGTAAAGCCCTCACATATATAGAAGATCCTGGGCACCCCTGAGTCCTGCCCTCTCCATCAGGGCAGAAAAGGGACCCAGGACTCATCATCTACTGCGCTTGCTTCCGGGAGCAGGTGACTTACCTCCAGCCACTCCCATCTCTGTGAGTTTTCCAGCCCAGCTTGGGAAAAATGCCAGGAGGAGTACCACGATCCTCTTTGTGTTAATAGAAATCATTACTTTTATACTGGTTAATGACTGACAGAGGAGCAGGGCAGAAGGCTGGCAGAAATCATCAGGTTTATGAAGAAGGAAAAGCCGCCTTTGTGAAGACCCCTTTCTTGAACTTGTGCTGAGGTCTCAGAGTCACATCTGATACCCACGCTGTCTAAACATAGGCTTCTTTTTCTTCTTAATCAGACCCCTTCCCTGGTCACACGTATGGGAAGAGGCTGGTGAAACTCAATGTCCCTGAGTTGTGGTATCAAGCTGAAAGGGATGTAAGAGACCTCTGACCCCGTTGCCTCCTGAAGCTGGGGGTGTGCCATTTACTACTTTTCATTTCTTCCTCTGCTGACCAGCTTCTCACACTACACCTTGGAAACATCCTCCTTCCAGGGAAGTGAGGAAAGCTAGCATCCCCTTCTTCTGCCCATGAGGGAGATGTTAGTAAGTGGCAGGATGAAATCCTATAGCTGCTTGATAAAGATCTCATCATTATTTCCTTTGTAGCAGGAAAGCGGGTACAGGAGCCCGTTTAGCTTACTCTGATTCCTTTTCCAGAATTTCTCTCCAGGGATGGTTGTCCTCATCTGAGGAAAATCCTGTAGCATCTCCTGGAGTAGGTTAACACAACTACCATTGTCACTTATCAAATGTGGGGGGAAAGTTCTAGGTGTTAAAAATATGGCAAAATATCCCTACTATAAAACCAACTTCTTAGTTTGAAATGTGTTTGTACCTGGTAGATTTTCAGTGAATGTTTTTGCTTTTATTCTCTTCACATTTAAGTCAATTTTTTAAAATACTGAAAAAATGAAAATATATCATTTTAAAATTTTGCTGATGCAAAATAAAGTCAGGAGAATCCTGTCAGTGTTTATAATGTTACAGAAATCACAGGACTCCCACAGACTTTCTCTAAGCTGCAGTATTTGGCTATTTTTATCCATATTTCAGCATTCTAATCTTAGGATTCAAGTTAATATAACTGAGGCTAACAGAGTCTTCATATTCATCCTAATCTGGCTTGTGCTGTATAAAAGTAGAGAACTGATGGTTTGCTAACAGGAAGTTACTGGAAGGGCATTCTAAGTATCCCTGACTTGAGTTTGTAAGTGGTCAGAGTCCACTGAGGTGTGAGGTATTGGAGCAAAGGGTATCACTTCTGCAGCAGGCCAGAGAAAGCAGGGATCTTTTTCTGTAGACACCTGGGAAGATGAGAGATGTTCTAAGACTAATGAAGAGAAGGATATAGTCCTCTGATAATCATCTTGCAATATGTTTATTAATGTTGTTTATTATTTTCTTACTAAATGAACCTTTCTAAGCATATATATAATTGTATAGAAATTTAAATGTATTAACTGACTCTCCTCAATGGCATAGTACTATATGATGTAGAATGCGACCAATATTTTCTTTTAACTTACAATAACAACATGCCTGGACTGTAGAATGAATTTTAGATATACTGAATCTCTTGGAAGCTGGACTTAGAAGGTAATAGCAGATAACTGGGTTCTTGGAGAGATGATGAAAAAAAGACATTCCCTAGCACAAGTCTGGAAGCCAAAGAATCAGGCAGTGTTACCAGGGTACGACTGCTTGTAAAGTTACACTGGCGAATGTAGATTAGATTTATCTGCAAATGCATGAATTTGTTTAGGAGGCAGATTCTTCATAACCTCAGTTACTAAGTCCCTCAGCGGACAACTCAGGACAGAACAGACCAGAACTAACAGTTATACCATCAGCCACCATGTAAGCTCTTAATGCTTTTGCTGACGTTTATAACATGTGATGTTTCTGCCAAGGTTAGCTGTATCATTAGGACCTGAAACTTGGGGGTTAGAGGCATGCACTGAAAATGGATGCGGGCCTTGACGTCACTTTGCCAGCTGGCTGACAGCCTGCTTGAGAGCCTCATCAACAGCCATTCAGTAGAGAAATCTCTGGTTAATTCTGCCTGGTACACAACACAGAGACTTGTCACTCTAAGTTAGTAAGTCAATGCCTGAAATATGCTGTATTTGCCCATTTGTGTCCTTTTAATTAATTTATTTGTGTTAATTGAAGGATGATCACACTATGATATTGTGGTGGATTTTGCCATCCATCAACATGAATCAGCCACGGGTGCCCATTTGATTTTTAACTTAGGGTTCATTTTTAAAAGAGTGTCTGATTATCTATTTGTTTTACTCCAACAGCAAAGAATAAAAATAAGACTTTGCTGCAGTTTCAGGCTTTGAAGGATGACTGTATTCCTTGGCGAGTGTCCCTGAAACAACTATGTAGATTATATAGCCTACAACCCATCTTACATGTCCCTTCCTGTTAAAAATATGGTGAGCACTTTTCATGTGGTAAATGTGCCAGAAACTTTAATTCATTTACATAGATTTACCACATAATTCTCAATACATAGCGATGCACTTAAATATTTTTCTCTTTTTATTTATGGTGAACAACAGAGCTAATATTCAATAATGTCCCCTAGATTACGTTTTATCCAAATACAGAAGTTTCGTCAAATTCCTTCAGGTGCAAGATAGATAAGTTATGCTAGTAGGTTAGGTGTAAGTAAAGTCGACTTTTGAAATTAAAAAATTAAACTTTCTTTTTACTTAGCTATGGATAAATATCTGTGTTGCTCTAACATTTAAAAATCATTAGAAAATATGTTTTCAAAAAGTTTGGCAATTGCCCTCTTCATTTAGAACCAGAAAATCACACCTGTTCATCTGCCTAAGTATGTTCACCAAATTTTGCATTTCAGAATGAAGAACAGGGACTTTATAGCGGATGCTGTGTGTGCCCTGTCCATTACACCGTGCCCTCCCACTTCAGTGCACACTGGCCTGATTTCCCAATGCCAGCACCTCTATTTGTTTGCCTGGGCAGGTTCCTGAACACCAGAGACACTTTACAAGCTTCTTAAACAGGGAAAAGGAGCCCTGATATTAATCCTTGGTCCACCCACCTCAAGGCACTTATCCAATAACAGATGCTAGTAGGTATATAAACACCCCAGCTCCCTTCCAACTAAAGGTAGGTTAACACTGAGAAACATATTCTGCCCTGGCTCCAAGATTTTCCCATTGGGATCTAACTTCAGTTACAACAATTTTGATTTACTTGGTCATCCAACCTTCAGTGACCACCTTTTCTCAATTTTCCCCATTTGCTAATCCTCTGTGTTTCCTGGGATTACTTCCTAAGAACTACTTAGAGTTGAATAACTCTCTCAGGGGTTGGCCTCTGGAGGATCCCAAACAATATTTCTCTTAACTGGACCAATATTTATATTTATTTAATTCATAATGGGAAAAGATATTCACAAACATTGGTAATTTTGAACATGGAGAGAAAATTGACATGGTGAATTTTATGTTTACCAATATTAAAGATATTTATAGAAGACTGATTATTTAGCAACAGATTATTCTGCTTTGTTGTCAGAATATATTGCACTACAAGTTCAAATTCCTCATTTATACCATTTCATTTATATTACAAGGATAGACTAAACAGTGTTAATTGATGGTCATAGATTTTAAAATCTGAGCACCTTTTACAGAAATCCTTATTGAGTATATAATTTGGGGACTGTGCCTTTGACTCAATTTTTTTTATTTATAGAGAAAAATTTTGCATATAGAAATAGGCCAATTATTCTCACTGGGTAGTTTTCTAACACAAATATTCTGTTAGGAATAATTAAATTAAATCATTTATTTCTAAAACTAATTATAGGAGTTCTGCAATAAATATTTGTGTGGTCACATTGATTGTAAAGTGAAACAAAGAGATAAGTCCTTGTTTTAATCTTATCTTATAAGCAGTGATAGATGTTTCCTTTGGAAGGTATGAAAAAAAGTTATTATAATTATTTTAAGAATATTCATATGTAAACTTTATATATAAATCTAAATATGTGTATGACATTTGTATCTATCTATGGGGGGCATATCTGAAGATAGAATCCATGAGCCATTGTTATGCGTATGTTCAAATATAGTCAGCTCTTCTTGACTTTTCCAAAACGGGGGCACTGTATTATGTTCTCAGTAGTAATGTATCCCTGTTTCATATCCTTGCCAAGTCCTTGTAGTTTAAAACTTTTGAATTTTGTCCATCAGTGTGTTTTGCATTTTAATTTCTTTCTCTTTGGAAATCTAGGAAGGTTAGTACCTCTTAATCTTTTAATGTCCTCCGGGGTTATTCAGACATTCTTTCATGTGAAATGTTTGTTCAAATATTTTGCTCAGTTTAAATTGGGTTATCTATCTTTTCATTAAAAATGTGCAGCAAATCTTCAAGTATTCTGAATATGAGCCCTGTATTGGTTATGTGTTAGTTGCTCAGGCTTTTCCGACACTTGGTAAACCCTTGAACTGTAGCCTGCTGGGCATCTGGAATTCTTGAGGCAAGAATATTATTGTTATTCCCATCTCCACGGGATCTTCCTAACACCAGGGATTGAACCTATGTCTCTTGGCAGGTAGGTTCTTTACCACTAGCACAACCTGGAAAGCCCATATTGGTTAGACATGTTGTAAATATTTCCTTCCACTCTGTGAATTTCACTTTTACTCTCTTAATGATGGCTCTTGATAAACACAAGTTAGTTTCTTAATTTTATCAATCTATTCTTTAATACTGTTTTAATTCTGTTTCAGAAATTTTTTCTCCCTCTGAGGTTTTCACTATGTCACTAGTTTTCTACAAAGCTTTTTAAATGTTTTATGCCTCGATCAAAAACCCATCTGATTTTTTTAGTGCGTTGGTAGAAGTCATGGTTTGTTTTTATCCACATAGCTAGCCAACTGATTATTTATTAAAAACACTGGTGCCTTTATTATGGTTCAAATATATGTGTGTGTGTGCGTGTGTGTATACATATTTCTGAATTTCTGAGTTAACCATGCTATTCCTTGTATTTGTTTATTCTTGTTCTGATAAAACATTGAATGACTACATGAAGACACTGTAACCTTGTAGGTCTCAATATTCCATGGAGCAGTTCATTTTATTGATACTTCATTCTTCTTCAAGATTGCTTTGTCTCTTCTTGAGCTTTTGTGATTTCACATCAAATTTATAATGAGATTCTCAGTTTCTATACATGAAAAATCTTCTTGGATTCTGATTTTGACTTTACTGAACCAAAAGGACAGTTTGAAGAGTTTTGCCATCTTTACAAAATGCTCGTTCTGTAAACAAGGTATGTAAGTCCTCCCACTTTGTACATCATCCTTGATGGCAGATTATTTTTGTGTGTATACACCTCTAATAATAGATTATCCATAGAGATTCTGTTTTTAACATACTCAAGTTTTATCAGTAATTATATTTTATTTTCCATTTTAAATCTAGCCCTTCTTTTTCTTCCTGTTGCCTTACTGATGGCTAGTTCTTAGGTCAACGTTAAAAGAAGTGGTTTTAGGGGAGCATGTTAAAATCGGATCCTAACTCTAAAGGAAAATTTTTAAAGTTTTACTGTTAATAATGAAAAAGTAATGTTTTTGTTTGAATAGATGAAAAAATTTGTCTTCTATATAACATTTGCTGAGTTATTTTACAGTGAATTTATAGTGAATTTTCTTCTTTTGGCAAATTGTTCATTTTATTACAACTTTGTAGTATCTTATATGGGCCTCCCTGGTGGCTTAGACAGTAAAATATCCTCCTGCAGTACAGGAGACCTGGGTTTGATCCTTGGGTTGGGAAGATCCTCTGAAGGAGGGCATGGCAACTCACCCCAGTATTCTTGCCTAGAGAATCCCCATGGACAGAGGAGCCTGGCGGGCTACAGTCCATGGGGTTGTGAAAAGTTGGACACGACTGAGTGACTAAGCACAACACAGTATCTTATTTATATCTTTCTATCCTTTGGTCTGATATCAGTATTGCTATTACCAGTCACTGTTGGCATGAAACATGTTTTCTCATCATTTTACCATCAATCATCTTTTTTGGTTTTGAGTGTGTGTGTACGTCTCTGTGCATTTATGTTTAAATGTGACTGTTATAAATGTTGGTATGTAGATTTTCTGTTTTTAATCTGATATGACTATCGCTATCTTGATGGAAATTTAATTCATTTACATTTAATGCACTAACAGATAGACTTATTTTTATTTTGCTTTTTCTGAATATCAACCATCTTTTTCTCTTTTTCTGTTTTTTCTTGCATTCTGCCTTCTTTTTTGATTGATAATGCTTTAATGCTTTTGCAGTATAATTTTTAAAATCATAGATTCTCATTTTTTGATTGATGGCTTCTTGAAGTGCTAACATAAAAATGCATGATATATGGTAATAAATTTAGTATCATTCAGTATTTTGAGCCTTTTCAAGAATTTAGCACTCTTATATTCAAATANTGAAGAATTGATGCTTTTGAACTGTGGTGTTGGAGAAGACTCTTGAGAGTCCCTTGGACTGCAAGGAGATCCAACCAGTCCATTCTGAAGGAGATCAGCCCTGGGATTTCTTTGGTGGGAATGATGCTAAAGCTGACACTCCAGTACTTTGGAGACCTCATGTGAAGAGTTGACTCACTGGAAAAGACTCTGATGCTGGGAGGGATTGGGGGCAGGAGGAGAATGGGACAACAGAGGGTGAGATGGCTGGATGGCATCACTGACTCAATGGACTTGAATCTGAGTGAACTCCGGGAGTTGGTGATGGACAGGGAGGCCTGGCATGCTGTGATTCATGAGGTTGCAAACAGTCAGACACGACTGAGCGACTGAACTGAACTGAACTGAGCCACCTCTGCAGTGGGAGAGTTATGAGTTATTACATAAAGGAAGTTCGTTGAGTGCATCCTTCAAGGACAGGTCAAATCCAACATCCAGAATTCTGTGAGTATAAAGTATATTCTGCTCTTTTCTGTAGTGAGTGTACATCAGAAGTGCAGACTATCTTGCTTAGAACTGCTCCTGAGCTAGGGAGTAGGGGATGGTATCAGGGCAAGTTAAAATGCTACAGCTCTCTCAGGATGATTTTCAGGTTTGTTTTCCATATTAAGCACGTGTAAGGTTGCTATAACTTTTGATTAGATTCCAGAATTCCGAAGAGGATTATTTTGACAGGTGTTTCCACTTTATATGTTGCTTTTCTAGAGAGAACTACTTCTAATTCTTCTATTCCATTTTTCTTTTACCTGTGTCCCTCCACAGAGCTAATGTTTTCTTGATCTTCTTACTCAGATGTAGATTTAACATGTTGATTTGTAAAGACATGTGACAGGCTTTAATCCCATACAATTTTTTGAAAGAAAGAATCCTTAAATTTTTGAATGGAAATATGGATTGCTCATGGGCTAAATTTATCAGTACAATTAAGTAATTAATACTGAGTAGAAAGAAAAGCTAATGAAAGTCAGTAGTTACACTTTTCTGTCAAAACACTTGGAAATTAGAACCTTTTACCTTCTATCAGTCTACGCCCCACATATGTGGTATTGTTATGTATTTAGTTCAGTCTTATTCTAGGTACCAGAGAACACTGCCAGTATTCCTACCATCAATATCTGCTTAGTTTACAAACATATGTACTACCTCTTTTACTCTTTATTTCTTTTTACAGTGTGAACTTTCTTTCTGGGATTACTTCTTTTCTGCTTGAAATGAAATATTAGAATTTCCTTCAGTGAGAAGAGTTGAATCCGGGCTGGCTCTGCTCAAGAGCAGGGTTATTTGCTTTTAATAGACGAGTGTGGTGTAGGGCATGTAGACTCTCATCTTGCCAGAAACTGAGGTCTAAATCTCAGAGTTTGTAAACTTCAAATTTGAACCTTTGGTTTTTAACTTTCCACTTCAAAACTGGGGAGATTTTGTTTTCTTATGATTTTTCATACTTCTCCACTAACAGCTGATTTTTTTCAGTTTCTGTAATACTGTTTTTACATTGTAAGTGAAAGAAAGTGAAAGAGCTAGTCACTCACTTGTATCTGACTCTTGGCGACCCCATGGACTGTAGCCCATCAGGCTCCTCTGTCCATGGAATTCTCCAGACAAGAATACTGGAGTGGGTTACCATTCCCTTCTCCAGGGGATCGTCCCAACCCAGGTTCAAACCCAGGTCTCCTGCATCGCAGGCAGATTCTTTACTGTCTGAACCACCAGGATTTGTGTTCTTTATGTTCTGTTTATCCACCATCATGCTCACAATTTTGACTGTTTCTTCTCTATTTAAATGAATAATGTTGCAGATAGTCCTGCTATCACAGTTTATGTACATATCTGTAATTGACAATCGACTGAGAAATAATTTTTCAGAATATCTAATAGGGCATATTTTACAAATTCCTGTGTATAAAAAATTACATATATATGTATATATATACATATTTATTTAATAACTATTATTATAATCGTATTGCTAAATGTAATATAGTAATGACTACCCCCACACCAGCTCCTAGAGCTTCTGAGTGCTGGGCTGTGACAGGTGTCTTCTATTCCTCAGCAGCTTCCTTGACATCACTTCCCAGTGTGGTTGAGTGGTGGTCCTTCTCAGCCAATAGACCAACTCTATTGTTTTGAGAATAACCTGGCTACAGGCTTCATATACAGATATTTCTTCTGAATAAGGCTCTGACATGGCCAAAAAAGCAAAAGGACCTTATAACCTAATAGATAAATGTATTGATAGAGTAATGACTGATACTGGAAAACAGAATTCTGTTAACTGTTATAGTAAACTCTGCTAAAACAGTATAAGAGTTTTACAGTACAGTTATTTCTTACTATTTCCTACACTATCATCTAATATGGATAATTATTAGACTCAAGATTACTGTTCTGATAGAAATATGTGTCCTACCACAAAATAGGATAGAATGAGTGCCAATCCACTGGCTAAAGGAATATTTTAAAGCTCCCTAGCTCAGTTACTGAGCTGCCCCAGTAAAGAATAGCATATCCTTTGTTTACTGAGCTGCAATTATTTTAATGACTCTATTGGAAAGAAGAAATTTTATTTAGGCTATTTTAAACTAGATAGGTAAACAGAAAGATAGATAAATAGCTAGGTAGGAAGAAAGAAAGAATGAAAGGAAGCATGGAAAGGAAGGAAGGAAGGATAGAATAGAGTTGACCAAGAATTTCCATGTCCTAGAAATTAATATAAGAAAAAAATATATAGATAAAAATATATGTATAAAATTTAGTCACTGTAGCATTATAATCCAAACAACCTACTTAGAAGGTGATATAGTAAATAAAATGTTCATATGCAACAGACTAGTATACAGATGTTTAAAGTATATTGCAAAGAAATAATTGATATGAAAAATGTACATGATGTTATTCTAAATGAAAGAAGCAGATACACAGTATTGTTCATATAATTTTAAATNAAATGGAAAATTGTTTATAGAAATTACTAACAATCATCAGCTTTGGACATATTTCACATATGTATTTTCTCTTTAATGTTTTATGAATTTTTATGTTTCTCTAAGATTCTTAGAAAACTTGATGTTAGAATCTCATATGACGTAGATGCCTCTTTACCCACAAAGTAAACCAGATCATTGAAACATTAATTTATAAGTCTAAAATTTCCAGAAGACTATAATTACCTGAAAACAAAGAAAATCAAAACCGATTAGCAAGATAATATGATTTGAGATACTAAATCTACATTGCCAAAAAAAACTACTGTATAAGATTGAGATCATTCTTTATGATGTAATGTTAATTTAGTAAAATAGATTTTGTTCTCCAAAAGAAGTCAGTAAACATGTTAAGATTAAACAGGTCAAGGTAAGAATCCATTATCCGCTTAGCAATCTATATACTGTCCCAAATTATATTTATCCCTATTGCCTGGGATATCAGAAATGTGGCATAAGTGATGATTAAAAAAAACTATTATTAAACACCCAATATAAGCAGATATTTTTTAATGATTCTTCAATACAAGAAGACATATTTTGAGTGAAATAATCAATTCCAAGCTGAAGTGGGTAATGTACAAGATGAGTATAGGATAGTTTGTTAAGCCAGAAGAAAGAAAGTACTTAAAATTTTATGGATTAAAAACTTTATAATGGAAACAACACGGAAGCACCACTTTAGCCAATGATCCACATCAACATCAACGTTACTGGGACAAATTATCATTATCTGTGTATTAATGGAGGGCATTAAGAAGGACATTTTTTGTGCTAAAAAAATGTTTAATCTGAATTAGAACATGGACAATAAATGGACAAATGCATTGAGAAACACAGTACAAAACAAGACCTCATACACTTCAAAAATATCACTGTCAAGTCAGGAAATTCAAACTATTTAAAATCAGAGGAAATGATTAGTATATGTGATGTTGAATTTGAACCTTAGACTACCAGGACAGGAAATACTGTATTTAAAGTAGTGAATTATCTTAATGTCACATCTCCTGTTTTTGGTAAGTATACTGAGAATACATTAGCAAGTATCCATGTTATAGAGAAAAAATTCCAAAGGGTTTAGATGTAAATTGCCAATATATGACTATGGTTTCACTTTAGCCTTATGTGGTCTCCAGAAATTAACATTATGTGCACACAGAGAAAATAAATGATAAGGCAAACACAAAAAAGCAGTTTGGCAAAATCTATATACTAGTATAGTTTATAGTCCCTGATACTTATCTGAAATTTTGGATTACTTCACATTAAAAAG